>JAVFBZ010164460.1:1287-17283 GCA_032466195.1 Katharina tunicata
TGGCCTTGAGTAAGAAACGTCATTTAGAGAGGGGTTGGGGGGAGCTTCCTGTTTGCTGGTGCTCTCAGAGAACGGGTGATTTGTGGAGGGGATCTCTTCTGTGCCCTGTCCTTGTCTGGTTTATTGCCAGTGTAGTTTGGGGGGATTTCCTTATCTCATTGGGTGCCCTCTGTACTGTAGCTTATATTTATGCTGTCTTACTTATTCTTTCCAACTCAAGTGACTTCACATATTTTGGTTGTGTAAATGTCACTTTGTTATGTTGGAAAACCCTTGAGCATTGCTTTAAAGACCAATCAATCAATCAATCAGTCAATCAAGCCTTCTCTCATTGGCTGGTATGCCTACATATAAGTGTAATAGCATTAGGTACATCAAATAAGACGAAGTTTCATTTACAATATTCAAAATATTTTTCTCAAATTTGTGTTTCAGATAAAGAAAGGTCCAGAGAAAGGGATAATGAAAGAAATCATCAAAAGGAAAATATCTCTTGATTCAATCTCACATATCTCTCTCAGGTTTGTACATTTATAGCTTGCCGTAAGGAAGTGACGGGAACGTATTGTAGAGAGATAGGGGGAATGATGTCCATGTCTTAATAAGGTTTTATGTTAAAGGTACTATACCCAAAAATCGACTAAACCAGGTTTCTCATATTTGTCTAGTAGGGCCCAAAGTATCAGCTTTCAGAAAATATCAACCTCAAGAATGTGCGATATACCGTATTAAAAAAATAATAAAGAATGTAAAATTTATAATGCCGGTCGCATTATGGATTTTACCAACTTTATTATTATTTTAATGGCACATTCTTGAGGTTGATATTTTCTGAAAGCTGATACTTTAGGCCATACTAGAAAAATATAGAAAACCCGGTTTAATTTGTTTGTCAATTTTTAGCTGAAATTCTGCAGTATAGTACCTTTTAACTAGTTGTTTGTTTGAAGGCATTATTGTAGATGTTTTTGTTGAAAATATTCTATAACCAACTGTTTAAGGGTAAGGTTTTAGGTTGAGATTATCTTTTCAGTGACCGATTTACAGACAAATTTTACGAACATTATTTTTATAATTATTTTTTTTTTATTGTTTTTATTATTTTTATTGTTTTTATTATTTTTATTGTTTTTTTTTCAGCACTTCATCATCATGC
This sequence comes from Katharina tunicata, assembly GCA_032466195.1. NCBI lineage: Eukaryota > Metazoa > Mollusca > Polyplacophora > Chitonida > Mopaliidae > Katharina > Katharina tunicata. The sequence continues at coordinate 2,444 of JAVFBZ010164460.1, forward strand.
TTATGTATACATGTTGACAAATAAAATGAGTTAAATTTATCCCTGTATCCGTTTTCTTTTTAGTTCCTTACAAGATGATTTCTTCATTGTCCATATTAAGGATGAGTATGACAGTCTGCTAGAGTCAACGTTCAAGACGGAGTTTCTCTCGACCCTCTCAAAACGCTACAAAGAACTCACAACTAAAACCATAGTCCTCAAGTTCGGCGACGTGTAAGTTATGCAAATTAAGTGATTCAGATCGTTTTCAAACAAAAAACACCTTTGCAGGGGACATGAAAGTTCAATATTTTGATATCTACCAAGATTCACAAACTTAATCCACTTATGTTTATTAACCAAGCAAAACCCTATCGAGATCCAAACTCTGTGGAACAAATTTCAGCTTGGTGTTCACAAACATGTGTGCTCTGTATCCACTAATATTTGTGTTCAGTGTTTACCAAAATTTGTGTCCATTGTGTACCAATATTTGTGTTCAGTGTGTACCAATATTTGTGTTCATTGCGTACCAACATTTGTGTTCAGTGTGTACCAAATTTGTGTTCATTGTGAACCAATATTTGTATACAGTGTGAACCAATATTTGTGTTCAGTGTGAACCAATATTTGTGTTCAGTGTGAACCAATATTTGTGTTCAGTGTGAACCAATATTTGTGTTCAGTGTGAACCGATATTTGTGTCCAGTGTTTACCAATATCTGTTTTGGGTGTACCAATATTTGTGTTCAGTGTGTATTGTGTTCAGTGTTTACCAAATCTCAAGGTGGACAGTTTTATTTTCCTATCAACTAAGGTCAAAACATAACTTTCTGTGTGCCTGGGTACAAATCCTTCAAGATTTTAATCAACATTTATTAAGCAATGGCTATATTTGGTTACACCATTAATTTGTCTGAACTTCTTTCAATACCAATTCAGATTATGGGCTTTTCTTTCAGACAAAAAAATTAAGTGTCTTGATTGAAGCTACAGATAGTTTAATTTTATTTAAAAATGTGATACATTTTGGAAATATATAAGATTTTGAGACGTTAAAATAATTTGAAACCTGTTTGTATTTCACAGTATAGAGTTCTCTGTAAAGAAGGAAGGTTGGGGAGGTGGTGGCAAACGACAAGTGAAGTTTGTCCGTGGTGAAGGAGACTTGGCTGTGTTAAAAGGCTCAGGGAAGACTCTGGCAGTCAATATAGGACCTGGTCTACCTAGAGATTCCAGTAAGTACAAGTAGTTTTATTGGTTGGGAGCAAGCCTGATGTTTCAGGTTGGAACTTGAAAATGGCAGTTATTTTGTTCTTTATTTCTTTGATTTTAAATTAAAGTTTTTTTGTTTTTTTCATCTGTAATTTGTTTTGTAGTGAAACTATCTTGCCCACACAAAGATGGAAAAAATATTGCTTATATACCGGTAGTAAATATATTTTTGTATAAATGTAGAAAAAGAAAATTTTGTCTCTGGCTAGTGTAGTGTAGATTGGTAGGTGAAAATAATATTGAGTTCAGAGTAGGATGGCTTTACACTGTATGTGGTGGATGTGTGAACTTCCATAAAAGATACTTTGCCATTATTATTAATACTTCTAATACTTTGAGTTTTGTATTTATTTCAGAACCTGGTAGAAAAGGCCCCAGTGCCTCTAACGGATCAGGTCCAGGGAAGAACAGACGTGCCCCAAATGCCCCATCTTTTCACCCTGCCCCACACCGAGCCGCCCCAGGTCGTCCCCCAGCTGGTTTGGGACGTCCTCCTCCAGCACCGACAATGTCTGTTAATTATACACAAGTCAACAAAAGCAAAGGTCATTATTTAGATAAAAAATATATCAAACAAGTTTTACGGTTCTCCCTTGTGGAATAAAACTAGCAATTAAAATTCTATTTCAGAAACATGGTATTGGATTCTAATTTATGGTAAAAAGTAAATCAGTCAGCCACTTGATAACAGTTCTAGTTTGTACTAGAGGAACTTTGTCTTTCAAGTGATTTAACATCACCTATTTGATTGTGTTGATGTCATTGCCCCACACAGACGTCATATCAGTCAACCACTCTGGAGAACACCAATCAATCAATCAATCAGTCACTCCATCCGTTAGCTGCTACTGTTTCCTCAACCCATTGGCCTGATGCGGCCCTTGTATAAGAATATGTCTTGAAACCTTTATCAAACAAATCCATGCTCTCACTTTGAATGATTTGAATCCTTTCACTCTGAGCTGTTCTCTTTGATTATGAAATAGGGCCGGGACCCAAGTTTTCTGTGGAGAGGCAACGGTCCAGGAGTACAGACAAAGCTCCGTCATTACCCAGCCAAGGCCCCCCTAAAATGTCACGACAAACCAAGATTAACAACAACGACGATGAGTTCATGAAACCACCAGATGCCGGTGTTGCTGGGTAAGTCAGAGATATGGGGTTTATGAATACAATTTCTACTGAGACATATGGGTAAAGCATTAGCCTTCCAATCTCCCACCATTGTTCTGATACATATTCAAAATAGGCTTTTACCTTTCTCTAGATTGAGAAGACTACCAACCCTAAGTTGTCCGAAAAAAGGCCGATTAAATTTGAAAACTGTAAAGGGCAGAAAAGCCCCCAGATAAAATTGTGAAGCAGTATCAGCTACAGATTTACAGTTGTAGGTATATGGCCCTGCTAGCCAGAGACGCGAGTTTGAATCCCGGTGGAGGCCAGAAAAATTATCTTTCTCTACATTTATACAAAAATATATACATAATTATCAATACATGCCATAAACAGCAGGTGAACCACAAGATGGCCAATCAATACATCAGAGTCGAAGGCTCGACGGTAGGGACAATGATTTGATTCTCTATTTTAGGACGTGTACCTATAGTTTTGAGTTGGCTGTAGAGGTGTATTATAAAAGTTGCCCTTTGCTATGGTGATCACAAGCAAACACCATTATATGTGGTCATCAAATAAATGAAATACCCTTGAGTCTAAAAAATATCAATAAAAATCTTGAGACACGATCTTATGTGCTGATATATGGACCTATTTTGGGGCCTACTTTTTGACACAAGGATGGCCTAATGAGAGAATGCTCAAATTAATTTCGTTAGATTTTATTAATAGTTTAGCCTATTGTAAATCTTCCTTAACTGATTTCATCCATTTCATTGTTTGGTTTTTGGATGGAAACTGGATTCTACTTTTTGATGTTTTGTCTTGAAGTTTGTGTGCATGATTAATTGTGTTATGTTGTTTCATTCAGTTTGTTGATCTTAGCCAGAAAATGGCTGCCGGTAATAACAAAAAATACTGAAATGACCCTGATATTATTTTTCATCATAAATCACCGTATATGAGTTTAACCTGGGATGATTTCATTTACGTTCAAAATCTTAAGTATAAAGTTTGATGAAACTTGCCCCAGATGCTTTGAGCTACCAATATGAAAATATATAACTGTGTAGGCCAAAGTTGTGAAAGCTATCTTTGTCATTTTTGTGCAAATGTTCAACGTGTGAAAGTTAGTAAAGTACTGGTAAATTTGTTATTTTGAACAGCTCTGATAATAAAACAAAGTAAGTGGGTTGGTGTTAATTATGTTGTCGTTTTTAAACGTTAGAGCTGTGCTGTGGGGTATTATTGTGACGGATTAGGTACAACAACAACACTTATCTCTGAGGGAGTAAAAAAATAACCCGTGTAGAGTTCCTGTGTCCTGGTGCTCTCTGAGCTAAAAGGTATCAGGAAGCTGATATGTTGTGGTGTCCTGTGGTGTTGTTAGGGTCAGTTAGGGAGATTTCTTCCACCTATTCGGCTGACACAACATCATATAAGCGAAGTACTGCGTAAAACTCCAATCAATCAAACAGACAGAGTGTTTTTTTTCTGATTATGAATATTTGTATTGTGGAGAGATTTCTAGTTACTAGGGATTTTATCATCCAGTCAAACACATGATCGTGCATCTCATAAATCTACATGTAGTATAGAAAAGTGTTTTACTTATCCTAATCCAAATATTAGCCAATGATGAACAAAGTTTTAACGAACCTGGATTAAAGTGTTGTTGTTGTCAATTATTGTGCATTGGTTTATTTAGTTATTGTACTTCGAGTAAGATTTGAGGCTTATACAGCGCTTCAGTTGATCTGCAGGATGTCATTTCTAAATTTTTTAACTGTTTGACGGATTTAACACCGAACACAAGCCTAGTTAAGTATTCTTAAAAGTGAAATATGCTTGAGTATGATTTTTAAACTCGAGGTAAACGTACAATGAAATTTCATGAAATTTATGAAACTTTAAAGCCATCACCCCTGGCTTAACTTCATCAAGCTTTAACCTTACTTTATATGATCAAAATATGTTGTCAAAGTTTTCTAAAAGTATGCCTAGGATTGCATGCTTTTTTTTTTGGCAGCAAAAAAAGAAATGAATTATAGAATCACTTAAAAGCGCACTTGACTAATTGCACCTCGCACTAAATCTTACTCGTAATTCTACTGTTGCCATATTTGGGTAAATACTGGAGTTTGTTGTCTATGTTTTTAATGTTGCATGATGCTTTGCTGTATTTCTGATAAAAGTGTTAACAACTTAACAATACATATTTATTAAAAATCTGTGTAAAGTATCTACGTTTTTATGTAATTTGAATGTGAATTTTATGCAACTAATATTTTCACTGAATTGTGACCTGGTTTTTGTAAACAACTGAACGATTTCGTTTCTTATTTATTGATTTATTTTGAAACATGTAGCTTACAATTTCAAATGACACTTAAATATTTAATATCTGTAATATCTAATAATGTGTAAATTGTTGGGTTACGGCTTCTAAGACGTACGTAATGGCAGCAAAGATGCTTGTGCTATATTTGAAATGTATTCTAAATCAAATAATTATCGCAGGTGGAATGTGGTTTTGCATTATTCAACTAAGATAAATTAAATTTCTTTGCCCTTGATAACAAAAAAGTGTCAACTGCTGTTTAAAGGAAATGCTTAGTAATAGGGTGTGGGTGGTTGTGTGCCCCGTTGCTCTCTGAGCTAAGGTGCATCGGGAAGCCTATTTGTTGTGGCGTCCTGTTTTGAGTCCTGTCCTTGTCCCGTGGTGTCTCTTGGGATTCCTTCCTCTATTGGGCTGGCATGCCGTATAAGTCATATAAGTGAAATAACCTTCAGTAAGTCGCAAAACCCCAATCAAACAAACAACATAGAACTTGAGCATGCTAATCAGCTTTTGTTTTTGTCTGCTTATTTGTTCATGTATTGCATTACTTCGAACCATGGTCATGCTTGAATTTGCATGTATGTTAATGGCTTGTCAACTAAGTTGATCATTGAGAATATGGAGTCTCATAACCACAGATTTCATGGTTAGTTAAAAATTTGTTTTCTTGCAGCCAAAAGAGAAGAAATTCTGGATCACGTCGACCACGCCCTGGTGGAGGACGCCCTAAACCAGCTCCCAAACCCAAACCAGCTATGCCACAATGGCGATGTCTTTATGCTTATGATGCACAAGATACAGACGAACTGTCCTTTAATGAGGGTGATATCATAGAACTTACTAACGAAGGTCAGTTTTGGGTTGTTAGAAGCATCCTGTGCCCTGGTGCTCTCAGAGCTGTAAAGTGGGCATCAAGAATATGTTTGCGGTGTTGCCATGCACATTACCTTTGGTTGCTTATTTTAGGTTTTTGTTTAATTGTGGAGTATGGTCAAGAGTGCCTTCGTTTACCTGGGGGGTGGCATGCTTTCGCCGTTCACAAGTGAAATAACCTTAAGTTGAATGTATATCAAAATGACGAATTGCATAGAAAGTATGAATCAAGGCGGCGCAATATTGGATTCAAAATGATGCTACCCATGTGCGTTCTTTAGATTCCCATTGCTCTGCTTCAGTTGTGTTCATCTAACAAAGTAACCAATCCACCAAATGAATTGGTTCTGTATATTAACTTGGCCCTGTATATAAAAAGAATTATGGTCTATTGGGGTGTATAACAAATCAAGATAATAAAGGGGGAAAGACGTACCCTAAATCTTTGACGAATTCGTCCTTTTTTACCCTTTACAGAATACAGGTTTTGCAAAAGCTAAGATGTTTAGAAACACAATCTTTTATTAAGTTCAGACTTCAAACTATCGGAAAATAAAGTTTTACTTGAAAACTCACATTTTTAAATTCAATAAATTAATTTTAACTTGTGTCCTTTAGGTCCAATTTGTTCTGAATTTAGAGTAGAACAACTTTTTAGTGAAATCCCTCACCCCCTGAAGATGAAGTTTCGCCTACCTTAAGGACCCATAGTAATTAAATAATTTACTTGTATTGAATTATTTATAAATAGGACTTTGCTGCGGGCTGGCACGCCGTCATATAAGTGAAATAACCTTGAGTACGGTGTAAAACCCCAATCAAACAAACAATATAACATAAGCCGTTTACTAAAGTTTTTAAGTTCTATGCTTTTTTCATTTAGAAATCTTAAGAAATGAATGATTTTTTTTTCCAGATGCCACAGGCTGGTGGACGGGGAAGATAAGAGGAAAAACCGGCTTATTTCCTTCAAATTATGTAGAGAAAATTTAAACAAATACAACTGGAATATGGCCAAAGAGTACAATTCATGAACCTTTTCACAACTAATGTTATTCTGTGCCTTAATTGTCATTTTATACTGTGTTTCATTTGTGTATTGTAATGTTTTTTGTAGCCTGCAACTGTTAATTATTTATGACAAATGTTTGCACATGTTTCATATTTGTGTTTTGAGAGGCTAGACACTGGGTATATCCAGCTGGTTTTCAAATTGCTTCATCCAAACGCATATAGGTGAACTACCCCTTGAATACAAGCTAAGACACATATACAAGATCTACAGAGAATGTTTTTCTCACCGAAATAAGCCTAATTCAAAAGTACTATTCATCGTGATAAAATAAGTTTAAATAATTGTTATGCTTTGTGTTGTTGTTTTTATAAAAAAAGAGTCATGAATTGAGGTCCTTCATGGCCCTATATTATATCTATCTTCTGTTCGTCTCATTTTAACTTATTTTTATCTGAAATATCCTGAAAACATTTCGAAAGAAAGATGTGTAGTGTAACATGTTAAGTAATTCAGATTTTGTCAAGGCCGCAAATAATGCAATGCATGTTAATTTAAGATGCTTTTTTAATATTCTTTATTTCTTTTATATAGTTTTGTTTATCTCTTGTGAAAGCTGTTAAGATTTTTGCATTTGTTTGTTGAAATTTTACACATGTCCACAAAACCCATATTTACTCTGTATCTTGCCATTCTACATGTTTTCCCTTCAGATGTTTTTATTCTGAGCTACTTTCAGTTATAACCATTGACAAACCTACAAACTCAAGGAACAAATTAAGGAAACAATAACTTTAGCCATAGGTATAAAAAAGTTGAACTAAAATGATCTTGCCCCGATCTGGTTCATTTTAGATGGCCAGTTAATGGCGGTTACACAGCGCTTTTGCAGCATTGTCGCGGGAATTATGCACACAGCTGGTTACATCTACAAGTACATCACAATGGAAAACGTCAAAGCATTCAAAGAACACTGCATGTTAATTGGGAAGCTATTTTTGGCTGGCAATCACTGTGCATCAATTAAATGGACAACACTGGCGAAATAAATTGTGGAGGGTTATTTGACGAACCAATTTACACGAGTAGAAAAACACAACTTTTCTGGTCCGGCTGATTTTGTTGCACTTTTCCTAGTCTGTGTCAGACCCTCAAATCCCTGTCTGTGTGACTGCGGCTTAGGGCTATACGCCATCTGTGGAGTAAACTGATCAGTTTTAATTAGTGGCAACTCCTGTTATTATGTACAACCAATCAACACAAATTTGCTTTAAAAGTACTTCAAACCATTCAATTACTTAAAATATGAGGTTAACAGTATTCCACATTTGTCTAGAATCGACACCTATTGGTCACTTTCTCAAGCTATTTCCAATAAATTTAAGGAAATAACAGCACTTGTCCATTAATTTTAAGTTTGGATTTGAATTTTGTATATTCTGGATGGAGTAGCTCTGGAAAAAATCATTTGACTGGCAAAACCGTCCTTTTTTTTAATGAATATGTGAAAATAATTAAGAGATTCAAATTGCAATACGTTCTGGAATAAGCCCAGTTTCAGAAATAATCTATTTAGTTTAATAGAACAAAGTAGGATTAGGTATTCATTTGAGACTGTTTTTTTGTGATTTAAAGCAGTTGATTTGCAGGTGCTTCCAATCTCCTGATCTTCTGAGCTAAGGAAACCAATTTGTTTTCCGTCCTCCAATTGTTCTACAGATTGCTTATAATGTTAAATATAGTTTCATCACCCGTTGGACTGATTTCACATGAGTGAAATAACCTTAAGAAAGGCGCTTTAACCCAATCAAACAATTTGAAACCTGTAAAATGTTTTGGATTTCGATGTTGTGAAGAACATAGCTTTTCACTAATGGGAGGCTAAGGGTTACTTACTTTTGTCTCCAAGCCTTTTCCTGAATAACAAACGTTACCCTTTTCTGTACTGATTGGGTTCTTTACCCACAGAGGATTTCATTAATAAGCAGGTGGTGTGATAGTACTCCAGTAACTGTGGCAGAGATCTTAAATTAACGCGAAGCAAACAACATTTTCAGAACAGATTCCTTACAGGCCTATCAAGTTCCTTTGGAGCAGTTTAAAAGTATAGATAAATTCTGGTTTAATTCTTAATTAGATATTTTTATTTTCAAATATATTTTTAGAAAATCATATTTCTTACTATATATTAATTAAAAAAGTATTCTTAAATATATATTTCATCAGAACAGTAACTAAATTATATAGATTTTATTTATGTAATGCCTATAGTTTATATTCAAGTTTTTCTTTATACATGTAGTTAAGTTTTTTCTGCTAAATTGTATTTATTTTATCAAACTATTGAAGTACAGGTGTCAGTATTGTATGTTATAAAAGACATGATGAAGTAAACAATTTTAGCGTTATTCCAAGTACAGGGAAGTGATGAATACCACATTGTCCAAGCCATATATCTCTTCAATGCTAAATTTCTTTCTAAGCAAAATGTGTTATTTCTTCTGTTGTTGGTTTAGAAAATGTAATTTTCTTACTCTAGCAAAAAATTATTCAGGTGGAATTTGATCACAGCTCAGAAAATATGGAACTATTCTAGAATAAGATAATTGATGCTTCTGAGAGTTTGGCAGTTGCACAGTTATTTGTAGGCTTTTGAGAGAGCTTGGTCCGGCTGCACATTTATTTTAATACCTCTGCAAGGGTTTGGCCCAGTTGCACATTTATATTTGGGCTTCTGAGAGAGTTTGGCCCAAGTGCACATTTATTTAAATACTTGTGAGAAAGTTTCGTCCAGTTGCACATTTAGTTTTATGTTACTGATAATTTGGCCCAGTTGCACATTTAGTTTTATGCTTGGGAGAGTTTGGTCATGTTTAACATTTCAGTTTGGTGTTCCTTACGAAATTAACCAATTTAAACCAGGAATTTAATTGAGAGTTCTATTCAGCCCAAAGAGTGAATCAGTACTGTGTCAAATTTTATGCAAGATTTTTTCCTCCCAACAAATCCAAAGTTTGACAATAAAACTTACATTCTTAGATGGTTATTTCATTCCCCCAAAACTACAGAAAGAAACATCAAGTTAATATTTTATTTTATCATCTACTTCTGGTACAATTACCACCAATATTAACACTTAATGTGCTAAATAAAATGGAATTACATTGTTTGTAACATAACAATATGCAAGAAACCAGTTCATTATTTGTATGGTAACATTGTTTGGGGGTGGGGGTTTCATAGTTTTCTGTGGGAGATATACTGGATCACATATTTTACATTTGTCTTTTTTATATTAACTTACTGCTGTACATGTTCTTCTCTAACTGTATTTTGGAATGTTTTGATTTTATATTTGTTTTATTGTTACATTTTTTTTATGTAGTTACATCAAATAAGTTTCCTTGCTTGAAAATGGTAATTGTTAGATTCCATGGTATATTTTGTACCAGTTAATCGGGTATATTTCCCTGTGCCCAATGTTACTTTTGATATCTTTTCAACTGAAAACTTTTTGTCGCCTAAAATTGTTTCCAAACATATTTCCGAAATAACACTAGATCTTGTGTAAGTTTGAAACTCAATTTACTTTATTTTTAAGACTTCAATTCTGCTTAATCACCTCATTGTGATATTTTCAAACTTAAAAATGGCATATTTACATTACCGTACATCACATATTAATTTGTCGGTATCATGTCTATTATCAATATTTAGAATATACCTTACCATAATGCACTTGAAGGAAATCGTGATCACAAGCTATCTATTATCAATGGAATGATCTCTGTTCTAAGCGGATTTGCCAGTAGCTTTCGGGTGTTTTTTTCCTTGACGCTGGTTCCTTGTTCGTGGCATGTTATCATATTAGTTTAATCAATTTCAAACAGATCCACTTACATTTAGGCAGGATTGTATTTTGAATTTTTGTATTTCTTACCCCACATCATGATTTCAAATTGGCTGCAATGATGTCGCTAATAGCAATATCTTGTGTGTGTAGAATTCTCTCTATTGCGAAGCTGATGACTCATTGTTTGCTGGTCACCCGTACCTCCCTTATTACTCCCCCTTCTCTTCCAAGACTGCATTTTTGCTTATCTTTACGTTTTTAAAAATTTTTTTTTACCCAATTGGCATAAACTAGATGGAAAGGAATTGAGTTCTCATTTTCCTTTTGAATTATTTGTAATATATTAGCTATTCCCATGACGATCTACTAAATAAAAAGTTACCTCTATGCTGTTATTTTGCTTACATGGCAATATAGGATTTAAATCCTCTTCATTAAAAAATTGGAACTGCCTTAACACATGTGTATAAAATTATGATTGTCTTGGTAACCGCTTTTGGTGGAAAAAGCAAACCTCCCTCGGAATAGATATGAATTTCTAAACTTATCCATTCAGATTTGCAGTTAGGGTTGGGTATGAACATACAAGGAGGATTAGTTGTGGTGTGCTGTATCATTCACCTATTGGGCTGGCAATCATATGAGTGAAGTTAACATCAAAAGTGGTGTAAAACCCCCCAAAAAACAAACAAATCATTTTGGGTTCTGCACTTAGACTAGTAAGAGACACCATGGCAAAAAATTGCCTTTAATTTGTACCTACATGCGCTCTTGAGTACGGCCAATCAAATAAAGCCATCCGTTTTTTTTTTATTTATTTTTTTTTTTTCCACTTTGACCGACTTGAGTGTTATCCTAAAATAGTATATAACAGAATATACAGCTTTCAATTAAAGGATGTCAAATTGGTTTAATTTCTATCTGTCTCAATACTTGTCTTTGTAAGGGGAGGGGTTGATACTGTTATTTTTCCTTGATTGTCCTCAAGTTGCAACTAGTCTCATTTTGTATTGCTCTGTCTAGAGTTATGGTTAACAAATATTTTAGATGGATTGAAAGTCAAATTCTGGGCCAAGAAATGTAACAAAAATGGCCATCATTTGCTTATTTCAAGTATATTATTATGAACTGCATGGAAACTAGGTCAAGGTCAGCTGGCAAACCATAATACCAGTGGTTACGCAGGAGTAACAAGGCGAAAATCCACTGGTCGGCTAAGTCAATAGAATACTTATTCTAGGAATCATTATTTACAAATTGATGTTATGCGAGAGCTTCCTGGGCTCAGGAAGTAGATTTGTTGCCAGTATTGATTAGACAGTCGCCTTCACGAGTGAAATAACTGTAAACCCAGAAAAGGAGAGTGGTGGATCGGCCAATCAGGCATGAGCAGTGTCAAGACTGGGAAACTACAACAAGGCAGTGAGAATTTGCTACTGTCATACCACAAGTATTTTACCAGCCCAGGTGTGAATAATAGTCTAAATCATGTTTACAGGTATAAATGATCTTATTACCAAAGTAAAAACAGTATATTATGCAAGAAATGTATTAGTAAATTTATCAATAGACTTATGTGTGGCTTGTATTTTATGTGAAACTAGAAGTACATACAGGGTAATCTCATTGGAGACCTCCCATTTGTCACAACAAAAATTTAAACAAACATGTTCTGAACACTTATCTATGACGGACATCTCTTTAAAATAGTAACAAATTGGTTTAGATTCTGAAACAGTTTTAGGATCTAACCCGGAACATTGCTTTTGAATAAAGTTTTCCTTCATAGAAAACTGTACTGTTCAAAACATGATTCATGTTCACCCTTTTTTTGGTCTGTACCAGGTAATCAAACTTTAATATTATAAATGATATAGACTTCAGCTAATCATTAATACAATTGATATTACAAGCCCTTTGAAGTTGCAGGTGATATTGCCCGTTTAAATTCTTAACCTTATCAGTTCAGTGTAGAGTTTCCAATTTTTTTTCAGGAATGTTCACAAATATACTTTTTTGTAAAGCTAGACCTTTCAATTCATGTTGGTGATATCTACTCAAACATTCCCAAAATGCCGTGATTTAAGGCCAGGATAAAAGGGAATGCCCCTATCTTGTAGTTCTGATTGGTCTGGAATCTTTTGACCAATGGGGGGATTCCCCTTATTACAGACATGTGAACAGGCTTTAATACGTCACTTGTTAAATTAGATTCAGGAAACTATTGTAGTATATTTTTCATATACTTTGTTGTTGACGCTGATAAACTGTGCTAAAATGTTAATGTATATAAGAACTAGAACTTAATAAAGCTCTCATGAACAACATTTATAAAGTGGACTTGTTTGTGTCGCATTTTAAATCAGTGTTTTGTAATTTCCGTGCAACACTCAAATATGTTGATTTAAATTGTCCACTAAAGTTTACTTCACTAGACAAGGCAGACATCTGCAAAAGGGTTCACTGCATTCTGGTATTCATTTTACAAAATCGATTGGGATTTTAAGCCGTACTTAAGTTTATTTCACTCACCCTAAATGACACTGGTAACAAAGGATACCAGAACATATCGGCTTCATGATCCCCCTCACGAAGGCACCTTTTGGATAGTTATAACAAGTCTTTAAATATGGTAAAACAGAACAAAAATAATAAAGAAATGTATATTTATTGTGCAGCTCAAAATCAAAGAAAATGGTTTTCTTTGCTAAAATTGTTTCTGAAGAATTGTAAATAGAATGAGGTCAAGTTTTGTAAATGTGCCAAAAAATTGAAATTCAATTTGACTGGTAGTTTCCGATCACCTGATTTGTTTAAGGCTGCCAAAGTCATGTATAAGCATATTTCACAATCCTTGTCACAACAGTCAGACTCCATTTGTTCCATTAATTTTAGCTTTCTTTGGGGATTCACTGCCCTGACCACTGGAACTGCCTTTCAATATGTCGTCTGCAACATTATAAAAAGTATTTAATCCAAATAGATAACTTAGCTACATAGATAACTGAGGTACAAAGACAAACAGTTCCTCTTATATAAACTTTCCTTGGTATTTTCTGCATGACTGAAGAAGGGTGTTTTAGATTACAAAAAGAATGTGTACCCTTAAAATTTCAACATCTTCATTGCCAATTTCTTTCTGAAAATTTGGGCTCCCCGAGCGATTTATTTATATGATTGGTGTTTATTGCGTACTTAAGAGTATTACACGTATATGGGATTCAAACCTATGCCGGGTACACTGAAGTGGACTCAGCAGTCCAATGCTTGATCAAATGAGCCACGCATCCCTAACTCACATAAGGAGCCAATCATACATAGTATGCCAACCATCAGCGGGAAACAGTGGCGTTTTATTCTTTAGTGATGTATGGTTTCTGTTCATTATATAGTCATTAGAGTGTGATTTGAACATACGATTATTGTATAATTACTATTTATTTCCTCAAACCAGTTTCGTACCTGTTTTAATGAAGTATGTATCTTTAAAAATATCCTGGCACTGGTTCGTCTCGGGGTCAATATTTGCTGAACCGCCAAAAATCACAAGATGCTCTCCAGACACCACAGCTGCATGGAGACCTCTCCCAGAAGGGAGATCACCCTGTACTGAGGGCTGTAACCATTCCTTCCTCTCTGTACAAAAGAGTTACAATGAATTTGATAACCTATGTCAAAACTGTCCTTTTTTTTTTCTACAGATTTGAGCAAACCAAATTTTCAACCGTAATATCACAAGCAAATTTAGATAAATGCCATACAACAGAAATTATATACTGCAATGAATCCATATTCGAATGGGTGATGTAAACCAGCATGAACTTCATTGGCAACACAAGAAAAGCACAGGACGCGAACAGGACGTCTGATGTTCGGATAATTCCTGGGCCAAAAAAGCTCTCTCTAAACCAAACTTGGGATTTTTCCATTTCATGGAAACTGAAATTGTCAGTATGAGATTGAATCCGTGATAAAACTTTGAAACTTTATCTTCAACACAACTGAAGAGGTATACATGTACATGTGTTTGTTTTGTTTGTTTGTTTGAGGTTTTGCACAGAACTACAGAAGTATTTTTCACTCAAATCACGCTGTTAATTCTAGCCAGTTGGAGGAAGAAAACCACCCTTGACGATACTGGCAACAAATAAGCACTAGAGCTGTTACGACAGCTATATAGTATTCCGATCTATTGCGGTCATATTTGTAACAGATTTATTTTGATTTATTTAAGTTGTGAATATTCAACTTTTAAAAAAGCGAAGCATATGTATTTGGCCCCTCGAGTCCTGATTCGCATAAAATACAAACAACTGTTATAGTCATAATATGCAGCATGATTCCAGATATATATATTTCAAGTTTTAGTTTGCTCGCTTGAAATATCGAAG
>JAVFBZ010164471.1:0-37605 GCA_032466195.1 Katharina tunicata
AAGGAGGTTCCATAGGGGTACAAATGTTGCGGACGGAACCAGGTTCGTGAAAGTGTTGTTGCCACCCGGCATGAAATTGCTCCCTTATGCCATGAGATTCCATACGGCGTTAGGACCAGAATATTTCCGTGTTTTGCATGACGGTCAAATAAAGGTATGCTCAAGTTGTTTCTCTGATGAACATTTATATAAGCAATGCCCGGATTTTGTCTGTTTTAAATGTGGATCCCAGGGTCACGTGATACGAGCGTGTAAAGCTATAGCTTGTATAGGGTGTGGCCAGTATGGGCATAACTGCATATGCCAAGACAGTGATGAGGACGAAGCTCCTACATTATTATGTGATAGATGTGGGCTATCTCAACTTGAGTGTGAATGCCAGTTTTTAGATTTAGATCGCGAACCACCGTCTGACAGTGAAAATGAGCCCCCGGCTGTGATAAGTACAATAGCCGAAAAGTCCGTGCAAATTATCGGGGGTGGTAAAGATCCCATACAGGACACATAACTTGATCCAAACGAGAACGCTGGCGGCGGTGTAGCGCATGGTGTAAGTTCGTTTAGCCGACCTGCTGAGATCCCTACCGATCACCTGGGTGAAGGGGGTGGTATTAACGTTGGATTGCCGGTGGATAAGCATATCGGTAATTCTGATATGGAGAACACGGACTGTGACAGCTCACAAGAAACGAGTTTCACCCAGGTCACCCGTAGAAGGAGTAGGAGAATTAACCCCCAGCCGAGTGTAGGCGAGAGAAGCAAAACTCTGACTGACCACCTCGACTTGACTAAACTGGGTTTGACCCTCCTAGCAGATAGTTAAGTGAAGGGCAGGGCGATAACCTAGTTTGTTTGGGCAATAAACCTTGTTTCCTGCCACTACTCTAATTTGGATTAAACCGGTCAATGTAATTGTTGGTATACTCGCTAGGAGAGGATACGCGTTATGATAAGTGCTTGTTAGTCTAAATTAAGACACGTGCTTATAATGTACCAACGTTGGGAGTTCAGAATATTGGCTTATGCAAAAAAACACTCAATAAAAATATTGAGTTTCAAACTATTGGTAACTTTTCAGTTGTTCGGGAAACCTGCAGCCTTAAATTGGATATTCTATTCTTAACAAACTAAACATAATTTTAAATTGTGAAAAATAAGAGAGATCTGTACTTTTAAATAGTAGTAATTTATTGTGTTCAGAGTTTTTGTTATTTAAAATAAATTATAACACCCCAAATAGAAAATATACTTCCTGGAGAAGTTAAATGCAATGACAAATTCAACGAGATCGTACAAAATGTTAGGACGTGTACTTTACTCACCTGTGTTGGGGAGGATTCACTTTCCAGTTGTCTGCACGTACATTATTGAGACCAACCAGTACATTCCGCAGCACAGGGTTATAAAATCAGTGTTGTTTCCAACACAGACAGAACCGTCTGAATGAAAAGAAAAAAAATTATTGTTATTTACCGATGTTATAAGCTTTCTAGTCAATTGCCAGTTGAAATACAAACGATTGTAATGGCAGGCTTGCTAATGCTTGGTCCCGTAAGAAATCCAAACATTTCTACATAACAAAGCTACCTGATAAACTGTAGCAAATTGCAACTGATTACAAAAAAGCACATTGTTACCTGTATCACTCCGAATAGCACGGGACCTAAAAGCGGCCTTTTCTGCATAGCAAACACACTCTTTCTCTCGCTTCAAGTGATCCGTGTTTCACTTGAATCACTACTATCAGCAGAGTGGGAACTGCTGCTGTCCACGCTGTCTTTCCGCCGCTCAAACGGATATGCACGTAGGCTTTGGGATTCCTCTTGGGCATCAATAATACTAGATTCATCAGAAGAAGTATCGCTGTTGAAATCCGTCATTTTTGTTTTCGAGCGTACAGTTTACGCCTCCTAGTTCTAGAGAGCTTGGGAAAAGGCTGACGCATTTTGCCGTTTCCGGTAAGTTTAACATGTCGGTCTCCATTAGAAGTTGAGCTTACACTTTCCACTAGGTTTTGTTAAGTTATGGTCCACTGATTAAAAGAAACAATACTACGATGTGCACTTGCTACCCATGTTCTCTGTATATAGGAATAAATTATTCAAAAGCTTTCAGTTCCTTTAAGTGTTTTTTATATGTGCACATGAAAATAAAAACCTTGACTTATTCCAGTCTATTCCAATCTTTTATCCTGCTGAAATCAACCACTTTTCACATGAAACCTAGAGCGAAGGTTTTTGCCTTGATACTGACATCACCTCCTATCCTAAACACACTACTAAGGCTACCAATTAGATGAAAACGAATATATTCAAAAACTACGAAAAAGAGCCTTACTAAGAACAAACCTCATTATATAAGCTTAACTTCAAAACACCGAAAACATATGCACATGGGCGAGAAAAGTCCGTCTTAATCTCCTCACAAAATATTTTTGAATATTAAACTAGCAAAACATTCCATACAATACAATACCTCTATTGGAGCGTTCGATACAAACACTGCGTTGTAACTTTAATTACTGGAGCAACTCAAGTCCCTACACAGGCCAATGCATCCTTTAGCAGTACCTCTACAAATGACCTATTTTAAATGCGCCAAATATTTAAATGTAATTTAAAATCGAGGCGACCGTCAATATACCGTATTCAATGGATGTTGACTTAGCAAGAGTCTGAAATTACCTATCGATTTATAATTCCCACGGAAGAATAGAGTGAGTAGTTTGGTGTCAATTAAGAAAGGCCTCACTTAAGATATTCGGGTTGGAGTAAACCAGGTTTATTATCTGACAGCTGTACTACCCACCAGCTAAAATAGTGAGATTTTCTGTCGCGGTTCATTCAACCAGTGCCCCTATTTAAGACTCGACACCTTAATTACCTAACTGTCTGTCTATCCACTGAGCTTCTATACAATATGACTGACTATAACTATTGATTTACCTTCCTCGCCAACCATGGAATATTCTTATGATTTAGGTTACCCCATTGAGCTTGCTAGAAGTATTCAAAAGGTAACTAAGATAACTTTCCAAACCAAACCTACAAAAGCGTTAGTTACCGTGGTTTTCCCGCTCCGTTAAATGTATAATCCCGGAAGTAATTGTCTGTCCATATTTTATTCCTCGGGGAATATTCTCACACTATGTTTTTCACAAACGGTCTTAGCTTATACCCAAAAGTTAAAAATCCATCTTAGTCATGTTATAATGTGCCAAGTTTATTAATGCCCGTTAAACAAGTAACATTAAGACCGTTCTCAATCATTGCTTGAAAACGGCCTCAGCTTCTGGGTCGAAGCTTCGCTGATCAATATTCTCATTAGTTGAAAATCCATCTTAGTCATTTTGTTTACTTAAATTATCATCACATGACGATTTACCTTAAATTTAACTATACTATACACTTTACATGGTAAGTTATTTGCTATAAATAAACGAGACATATAATTCGTAAAACACAAATCGGTAGTTTTCAGCATTGTGGACCTTCCTTTGCGTTGGAACCCAGATTTTATCAAACTAACTGTTTTCGTCTTGCTGTGGATATACTCTTTCATTTCCTGAGCAGTAAAATTATTTCCGTTCCCTATATTGATCTTTCATTTTAAGCTTTATTGTGGTCGGTGCTGATGTAGTGCTCACCCAGTGCTGCACTCGCTGACAAACAAAATCACTTTTTAAATGTTACAAATGAGCGAGGTGGGCATTTTGAATACATACAATACCTGAAAGAATTCTTCCAAAATTATTTGGAAATCACTCAATTGGAGTTCTTAAAATTGGGAGGTACAAAAACTTAAAAATAAACATTTTTGTTTAGGACTGTTATGTAACGTTATATATGGGTTACTCCGTAGACTAATAACGATACTGAGCTCTGCATTTAGTTGTCGAAACTGACTTTTTATGTAAAACTATTTGTAGTCTTTAACCTCCCAACCAGCTTATGTGATATAAAGCTCTTCACAATCTTTGCATTGAATTTTATAAATGATACCACATTTTTGTCCCCGTGGTGGGGTCTTTACAATTCACCAGTAGCAGCCTTAATGAATTTATCGGGGAGAACTTCCTTTTTGTGTTTCCTAAATATCCCGGCTCCTGCCTCAGATAAACTCCCACACTGTGGGAAAGTTCTTAGTCTAAGGACGTTACTGTTATGGACGAAATTTGTGATTTTATTGTTTTTGATACACCAGTTTGGATAATTGCAAATCACAAGATACCTGCGAAAATATTCTTTGCCACGATTACATTAATAATAATAAGAATGATACCAAAGCAAAACCCGAACGCTTTACCCCAGTTTTATGACGGCACTCTAAGTTTCCTGAGCTTAGGCCCATACTGTAGTAGATCTATTCGTCCTGTTATATGTCCTCTTGTCAGTAAAGTCAACTGTGGTTTAGTTTAGTTATTGACCATCTCCTACGCAACTTACTTTAAGTACGGCTTTAAACCCGAGCCTGGTAAATAAAAGAACTGCCCAAGACAAAACCAAGAAGGTCGGGATTTAAGAGAACGCGATCTATAGGGAAAGCACGAGGATTAATCTCTTAAAAATAAAAGCAGACCGTAAAACAAAGGGATTTGTTTAGGTAAATTGAACTTGTTAGTATTTGGCTGGCTTTGGTTTTAGTTTATTCCAAGAAGTGTACAGCTTGGTAATACAAGTAATATTTAAACACTATTGCCGTCAGTAAAACATTTGGCCACTTCGTAATCTCTCTACAAATACAAAGAGGGCTAAACGAAATTCGCAGAAGGACGCAACAGATGTCGATCAAGACGCTGGCTTTCGGCAACAATAACTTAATCGGTACAATAACCATTCTGTACCTTGCCCACTCAAAGCTAGCAAAAAACAAACTATCAATCAAAGAATCGGTCATGTTTACTGCCTTATAGATTCAATATTTACACTTAAGGGTATTGGTAGGATGTATAACTTATTTGCAATTCTATTAAAATGTGATCAATCTAATTTTGTTAAATTATCCCTTTACTAATGGCTAATTCGTACAATGTAGCATTTGCACATGCCCCTGTGGTTGCACTAATTTCCATTGATCTGCATTTACCTTCAGACATGTTAGGAAATGGCGGACATGAAGATACATGTAAGACCAAAGTCACAACTCCGAAGAATGATAAACAAGAGATCTTTAAGATTCTATATATTTCGGTTTTATTAAACCTTCTTCAGTAGTGAAGGGCTGTCTAAAGATGTATTCTTAAGCTACATATGGTATGGAAATATCTAACTTTTTACAATTTTGTGACGGCCTTTAACAATGTTATAATTCAATTCAAATTTAGGTTACAGAAATTTTTCAAACAAAAGTTTTTGGTTGGATTTTCTCTTGTAATGCTGTCAACACAACACGAATAAATCCGCTATCTTCCATTATAGAATGGCTATTTTGTATTTTGTCAGGATATATATTGTGTCACTGAACTATCCAAACATGTCATGGGTTTGTCAAAATATAATCTATTCGTTATGATTTGACGTGGTTTGAACGCTACCACATGATCGTTCCGCGAACTACAGCCATTATGCGAACAGAGAATTAGGCCTAGGTAGAGAGGAATAATGAGGGAAATAAGAAAATACAGAAAAACATAAATGTGATAGCTTACAGCAACCCTTCATAATTTGTATGAAGAATCTTTATTCCAGGCCATGTGTTTTTGTTCATAGTCTTTCAATTAGTTAAACGAAAACAAATATAGCTACATCAAAAAAGTCCACTATAGTATTTTTTACTACAGTTTATTCTCGTTTATTTATGCAGAAAAAGACAGAGATATCAAGGTTAATATATTTTTGTATAAATGTAGAGAAATACAATTCTACTTGCCTCAACATGGATTAGAACCTGGGTCTCTGGCTAGCAGGACAATATAGATATCTTTCTTAACCACATTTTAAGGAGAATCATAAATATATGATATTAAATATTACTTTTGTTATTTGGGGCTTATAATTTCTTGTGATTCTGTACAGCTCGCATTCAACAAAAAAATTGTCCGATATGTGTAATCGTTAAATTGATCATGTCCTCATTTCGTTATTGATGCATTCATTGTTGTTTTTTCTCTTTTTTTCAGTTAATAGTTAGGTGGACCGGTTCAATTTCGTATAACCACATGTGTCAGTCGGAGTCTAACATAAATTGCACTATGGCTCTGTTAAAGCCAAACCTAGCTTTCGTATCAAGCTTTGAAAAAGAAATCAGGTGAACCAGTTCAACTTCCTATTACGTCATGTGTCAGTAGGATTCTAACACAAAGTTCACAATGATTTCTTCTAAACCAAACCCAGCTTTCAGTAAAAGCTTTGAAAACAACACAAATAGATGTGCCAATGTCACAAATCATCTGGAGATGTTTTTTGAAAGATGTGCTGTTGCCATTAGTTAGAAAAAAGATCTCTTTGAAATTTTCATTGTGTATTATTCATTAAATCTTGGCATACGCTCGTTAGGTAATCAGTTTCAGTTTTATTTACTCAGCAATGGGTTATACAACCCTTCTCCTTCATACATCATATAATACATATTACACATCAAGATGGCAAATATGCCCACAGGAATGTTACACACTTAATAAATTTATAGTCTGAGCTCTTAATTGCTGAGCCTCTTTTATAAAATTGCTCAGTTTGATTACATCACGTGTTGCTTACATTAAGTAATTCTTTGAGTTTTCTTAGGTTCGGCCAGGAACAAAATATGCTCTTTAGATATTTCTTTCTTAAACCAGAATACAGAGTACAACATAACAAAAAGTGGAACTCATCTTCTGCCTTACCCATTTTACATACTTCACATAAACGTTGTTCTCTTGGAATATTTCTATATCTACCAGTCTCTAAGTTTAACCCATTGTAACCACACCTAAAGCGTGCAATAGTATTAACATGTTATTACTGATATTTTCAGATTTCTCAATGTAGCGCTCCATACAGAAATTTTGCTTTATACACGAGTACAGACTATAACGTGTGGAAGAATTAATTAGTGTAAACCACTCTTGAACAAAACAATCTTTCACTGTTCTATATATTTGGTACATATCGTAGTTTTCCGTATACAAGAAATATCCATAACCATTACTTTGAAGAAGTTTCCCAATTTCGAGACTTCAATTAAAAGTATTTTTATTAGTCCTAAGGGTCAACTGGTTACCATATAATCTATAGGGGATCGACCAATTATTTTGAACCAGATTTGACCAAAAGTTGACAAATATTCTATATACATCTATTTTCAAACTGTATCGCCCTAGCTCTCCATATATGCATGCGATAAGGGTACTTTTAGGCAAACCCAAAATGTACCTACAATGCTGGGTATGTATTGAGTCTACACCAGCCAATCCCCATAGATCACAGCCATAAATTAGAACAGGTTTTACTATTTTGTCTAGAATTCCTAACTTGGTAACAATACATGAAAAGCTTTTTTGGCTTTCTCAATCAGTACCTTTTGTGTTTCTGACATATTTAAAGTATATTTTAGTGTTATACCCAAGTAGAAATTTTTTTTTCTGTTTCAACTTCTTCATAATCAACTGTCCATTTAAATGATCCTTTGTACTTGGTAGACCCAAACACGACGACTTTTGCCTTTGTAACATTGAATGTTAGGTCCCATTTCTTACAGTATGTATCAAATTCGTTTAACAGTAATTGGAGTCCTTGTGGTGATTTAGGAAAGAGAACGGTATCGTCAGCAAATATCAAGGTTAACATTTGTAAATCATCGAAAAATGTATTAGAATTATTTGAATCATTTGGGTCATCGTTAAAATCAATAATATATATGGAAAACAATATGGGTGACAAAGGCTCCCCTTGTTTTAGGCCCACTGTCTGATCAAAGAAATTAGACAGATTGCCATGACTTCTTACACACGCTTTTACATTTGTATATATAACTTTAATAGCTCTAACAAGACTGTTGTCACAACCTGACCTCCACAGTTTTTCCCACAGGGCTGTTCGATTAACAGTATCAAAAGCCTTTTGTAGGTCAACGAAAGCCCAGTATAATCTACTTTTCTTGGTTATAACATTACAAATTAATTGGTACAATACAAAAACACAATCAACAGTGCGTCTACCAGGTCGCAAACCATACTTAAAATCACTAAGAATATTACACAATTCCGCCCAATTAGACAAACGTTCATTAAGCATAATTGAATAAATTTTGGCAAAAATACTCATCAAGATAATTCCCCTATAGTTTCCGACCCAGTTTACATCACCCTTTTTATGTACTGGAACAATTATAGCCTGTGTCAGTAGGATTCTAACACAAAGTGCACAATGATTTCTTCTAAACCAAACCCAGCTTCCAGTTAAAGCTTTGAAAACAACATAAATAGACGTGCCAATGTCACAAATTATCTGGAGATGTTTTTTGAAAGATGTGCTGTCGCCATTAGTTAGAAAAAAGGTCTCTTTGAAATTTTCATTGAGTATTATTCATTACATCTCGGCCTACGCTCGTTAGGTAATCATATATATATATATATATCATGCCCATTACGTTTGCCGATGTCAGATCAGACGGCCTACTGCTTAACGAGCTCAAAGTGTTATTATCCAATCACAAGGCACCAAATTCCCATTTCCATTAGGCCACAACCTAATTCAGGCAGTAAACCTGTTTATTAACGTTTGCTGGGAGGAATTAAAGCAGATATAGTTGTGGTGAGCAAATTTCACATTTGAAACTATTATCACCTCATAGCATCGTCACATCTGGTCCTGTTGTAAAGATGGCGGATCCTTGACAAAGCTTGTTTAATAGCGGTTGAAGTGACTTCTCCGCTGACTTGAGGGGGTGAAGTACTGATCGAGAAATCAATTTGGGAGACGGGTTAATTTCCATGACGTTATTGTGAGTCTCAAACTATGTCAAATGCACTGGTGTACTATTCATACCAGACAACGTATCTTATCACTCTAAAACCAATTTGCCTCGACTGGCCTGGTCATTGACAGGTGTTGTCCGTTTTTTTGTTACCGTGTAGTGATAAGCAAGCAAATAAGTTTTATAACTTACTTCTCACTCCATTGTTAATTTCATCCCATATGTGGTGAATAAAAGTGAAATGAAAACAAAATCGATAGTTTGATCAGTTACATTGACGACTGAAATCAGTTGTTAACTGAGTCAGAATAAGCTTGGTAGTATTTGGTGAATTCCGGCCTATTTGAGTTTCAACGAGGTTATTTCAGTATGCACACTGTGTCATACGCTGGCCTTAAGTAATGCAGCCATGGATTTAAAAAAACCTGTACATTGTTTTCCATAATGTACCCGGCAATATATAAAATTGACTGGTTAAATTATGGAATTCCGTAATTGTAGTTAGTAGTGTTGTAAAGAAAGCTACATACTGGTTCATTGCGTAAAGCAGCCCATTGTTTTTTTGCCTTGGTCTTATGTCGGCATTCCCCTTATAAGACGGTGGTTGATTAAAAAAATATTCTGCGTCAACAATAAACTACTTATCGTAAGTAAAGATTGTTTGCCAATGCTGGCCCGGTACGATAGGACTTTAGGTTCAAATGAAGCAAGGCAAACAAGAGATAAAGCTTCATTCGGACAGCAAGTTTGTTATCTATGGTTACATTTCGTTTTATGTCACAAACATCATCTCGAGTTGATCGAGCAACAACGTTTGTCTCCACTAGCAATTTGTTTTTTATTCTTGACAGATTGGAATAGCCAATCTTCTGTACAGCCTAAGATATCATTTTCTTACAGACTGTCCACTGAGAGGACTCTCTATAATCTCTTACTTTTTTTTATGTTTCGGACCAATGGCATAGTTGTTTATGTGAATCATGCAACAAAATATTAGCGGCTTTGTTCAGAAAGTTGTACTGATTTAATGTGAAGCAACATAGGACCCTGTTTAAGTTGATGTGGGTATATTGAAGGAATGAACTAGTTCATTCATGCACCCCAAGACAAACGGTAAAAGACTGTTTTGAATTGTTAGTTACGGGAAACACTCTAATCAGAAGTTACTACTTATAAAGTACAATTTCTGGCATTGAATTCCTGCCTTCTAAACTTGAATTGTATTCGCAAAAAATGAGAAATCTAAAGACTTTTTAGGCTGACAATTTTCATAATATTGATCTGAAAAAAAGTCAATAGGGCACTCAATAATGTCCGTATAAGGAATCCTAGAAGAACGAGAATATATATGCCCTTTTTGAAAAAAAATTTTTTTTCGCGCTTTCTGACATGTGTCAACTTCGTATTTCTAAAAAGTTTAAATTTTAGACTGTTTGTTTAATTGGGGTTTTATGACGTATTTAAAGCTATTTAACTCATATGACTGCGTGTCAGTTCAATGGACGAAGGAAATCTCCCTAAACGACATTGGTAACAAAATAGACACGACTGTACATTTACAGCAGGAAATACAGTACAATGTACCTGCTCATAAATCAGTTTCCGCCTGCCCCTTGGCTTAGAAAGTCCGGGGCACATGAAGCTCCGGCCAACCACCCGCTTAGAACCTATGATAGACGCTCCAAGGACAGCAACGGAGAACACTGTTAACTACATTATATTGGTGTGTTTCGATTGTTTCATCAGTGCGACCTTAGGTCCAAATGAAACAAGGCATACAAGAGATTAAGCTTCATTCGGACAGCAAGCCTGGTATCTATGGTTACATTTAATTTTATGTCACAAACGTCATCTCGAGTTGATTGAGCAACAACGTTTGTCTCGACTAGCATTTTTTTCTTTATTCTTGACAGATTTGAATAGCCGATCTTCTGCTCGGCCTGAGATGTCAATTTCTTACAGACTGTCCAATGATAGGACTTAAAAGGTAAACAATATGTTCTCTTGTAATCTCTTAGTTTTTTTATGTTTCAGATCAATGGAATAGTGAAGATTGATCTTATAAATACTGGAATCTTTCGCCATATGCTCCTTAAGCAGATAGGCTAGACGGAAACATTATATTGGTGTCGCACTGTAAAACATTGACCATTTTCATAAAGAATTGGGAACAAAAAACATAAAAAGGTAAATAATTTGTCTTCTCAAAGACACAGATCAATGATCTGAGTCTATTTCACTGTACCGTGAACCGGTTTGTATACCATGTGGACCTTGGTACACATAGGAGGCGATTCCGATGGATTCAGAGATCGGGGCGTTTTTTTGTTTAAGGAGCAGAGCAATGGCGTCATATAAGTAAACAATTATTGAACCCTTACGTTAACCACCAATCAAAAAAATTAACTAATTAATATAGAAGTGCTCAGAGTGACGCTATTTTGCAATAATATAATTATCAAGGTCGATGTGAGAATCTAACTTTTTTTTTTCAAATTTAAAATGCTCCGAGGATGTTAATATCATGTTTAGTGGTCCGGAATTTGCGACTTTGACCAATTGGATTGATATTTATGCTTTAGTTTCTTTTATTTGGTAGGTAACGGGTTTAAATAAAACATCCAAGGCTTTTGGTACCTCCTGAAAATGATATAGTCTTTCTATAATAATAGCTCGTTTAATCCAACAAAAAAGAGTTATTAATACAATTGCACTATCAGTGTTTCAAGAAAGCGACCGTCGATCTTGATGGACGATTATTGTTCTAGGCTGTCAGTGAAACAAAGGTCACGAACAAAGTGTTTAGTTTAGAGTAAACATTGTTTACTCTTGGTGAGGCTATCAGGGCGAGCTCTGTATTTAAGATGCTTTGTTGTTTCAAATCATGCTGTTAATAACGTAACACAATGCCTTAAAGAACAAGGGTTGTGTCATGATTTATTACACTGTAACATTTCATTACACATTTTTATCGTGCAGTAATGAGCTTTTATCATTGTTTTTGATTAACATCCGCTTTACGCATTGTCGTTGTGCATGAAGTTAATTCACACCTTTGCAAAGGGATGTTTTATAATTGACTTATTACTCTTCCGACAGTTTTATGCCAAGACGGTGTCAATCTTTTCAAATCTGCCGGAAATTTCGTTCCAAGTGAGAGCTGAACTCAGTCGATGGCATTATAAATAGCCTAACAGACAACATTGATGTGGTGATTGACTCCTTATTGATCATTCAATTTTACTCAACATATGTGGCTGACTATTGAACGACAGGTGCACAGAAAAACTGCCATTAAAGCACGGTTAAATAAGCATTGCGAGAAAAATAAATATGACAGATAAAAAAAAGACATGGACATGTACTAAATTCAATGGAAATCTAAAGTCTTCATATGAACTCAATGAATTAGGCGGTATTCCATCCCATTTAACAGAAAACCTAGGGCAAAGGATAATCTAAATTCGTCATAATTGATCCCAAGGCGAGATAAGGAGTTATTTTTTTGTACAGTTGTTCTTTTATCAAGCTATCAAACGTTTTACATCGGATACTAATAGATGGAGAGTATGCTGCCACCATTTTAGGTATATACACGCCATTTATCTTGCCTCATCACGTTTATACACCACTGCACCGGCCCTTATATCTAATTCACTTAAATGAAACACTTGTTTGTAACTTCTTAAACGGGGACGAGGGATAAACCATAGTCCCGATGTAATTCTTGTCAAATAAAATTATAACAACAACTAAACAAGCAATGATTACAAATCTCAACAGAATACAGTAAAACTGTTAACGAGTACTTCATCCATAATAATTTTAAAACAATTGTGATTTGAAAGAAAGTCACTATATTCATTGATGTGTTAAAATTTTAATAATAGCATAGAGGCGTCATTTGTGTGCATTCTGTCGAGATTTGTAATCATTGCTTGAAAACTGTCTTTATTGCTTATCAATCAATATGCCCAGAGGCTGAACAATTATCAAAGTTATGTTTTATGTTATGTGTCCAGCTTCTAAATGCCGCTTTACAACAAGATAAATAAAATTATGTTTAAAAAAGTATCTGGAAATCAAGTTTGAAGCGGTTGACCAATAGTCAAGTATCATTTACCAAAACGTTTCGCGCAGAAGTTCACCTTCGTCCGGAGTTTCATGCGTAGTAGCATGAACCTGTGTCGAATTGCCTTGATTTGTAATCTTTCACCTTCGTTGCAGCAGATCACAGTTCCGGTAAAAATTCTATAGTCTACTCAAGAGTTGATTTCGTACTCAAATGAGTCGACTCAAGAACCATTCTCAAACTTGAAGGTTTCGGAAAAAGTTGAGTACGCCGATTGTGTCCAAGGGAGTACGAAATCGTTCGATTCTTGAGCATTCTGGGTAACAAGATCGGACTCTACGAGATAATATAGTTGGATAACGCTTTAAAACACTTGTCGATTCGATTTTGAAAATCAACTCTTTAGTTTGAGTCAAACTTGTTTTCCGTGACATGCAAAAATGTTTTCGAAGCCGCCGACAAACACAATAGAACGTGTTTCTTACTCCTATAATGAAGAGCTAAACGTGATTTATGACCACAAATTTGAAGCACAACTCAAGCTAGTACGATTTCAAGAGTTAGAGCAGAGACTCCTACCTGAGAGAATTCGTACTGTAGACAGAAAATAATTCCTCAATGGGGAACAGCTCATTTCAAGCCATGATTGAACATCTGTTCTGTGTTAATTTTGTATAATTTTCGTGGCACGTTAGCGTGCATTTTTCTTTTTGTGTGATTGAGTTGCTTTCAGAAATTCATTAAATGTTCAGATTATTTTGAAATCTAGCATTTTGTTTTTTCTAATCCATTTTTCAGAAAATTATTCATTTACAATGCGTGTTCCAATTGTGTCATTGTAAACCTTTATTTATTCACCTTCATTCATTAATTCTTTTTACGTAGATTTGTGTTGGTGCTCTGTGACTCTCTCAGCCAGGAGAAAACGGTCCAACACTATGTTTATAGTCTAGTCTTAAATGGCACTTTTAATGTGTATAGTGGAAAGTCGTGTAATGTTAAAGGATCAATAGCGCAATAGATCAATAGTTCAATTGACAGGGCAAGACGACCCAGTCTATATGTGTCCGCAGCACCTGTACAGATTTTTACCGTAGCTTCCATTCATTCGCTGACACCATGACGTCGCCTTTGCCACCAAACACAGTTCGACACATGGTCCGACGAAGTGAAATCAATTTTCCATAGGATATTTGTATTTTAGACATACCGTGTATGTTTGATGAGATCTAATAATTGGTAGAATGATGTTACCTTAGCTGGCCTGGGAGAACACTACTCAAGACAAACTTAAATTACCCGGCTGTTAATCTTGACATCAACTGTTTGATTTTCCTTCAAACGGTGACTTAGACAACAACTATTAAAACGATGATACCCACATTTAATTTTTTAAGCGGCATTTTTAAGTTGGCAACGTCTCAAAACATATCTATGATGCATACACCCTGATGTTGCAAATCCATCAAACATACGCGTTGTGTTACCTTCGTTCGCATTGATTAGATGACTAGTCATTTTTTGCCATGGACTGCATGCAATAGTTGGCTGTAGGTGTTGCGTTACATGTATTTAGTCACGTTTCTTAAATACTCACTTCGTCACATTTTTTATCTGTAATTTCCCTTTACAGTTCCATCATACACTTGTGGTGGGATTAGATTGCAGGTCAGGATATTGTTATTGGAAACAGTGACAACGAAATGACTGTGTGAACATGGAACTGACAATTCCCTATGGAACATAGGTGGTATTTTAGTAACAAACAGTTTGCGACACAATTCAGCATGTGTCTTTCCATTGAACACACTTTCACATAAACTATCTCATTAAATAACTACGAATGTAGTACAAATCTGTTATATTATAAAATGTACTGTAATCCACATAAAGTTTTTAATGTTGTTGACACATGGACAAGATAAATATATTTTTTGTAAAGATTAACATCGTAGAACAACGTACATTAACGTTGTCAGTTATAAAGAAACGGGCGTGGGCTGTTTAGCCCACGCTGACTTGTAGTTTGGTAATTACCTGGCTTCTTTTATTTTTTCCCATCTGAATTATTTTGTTTTATTCTCGAGTGAACTGGAAGGCTGTAAATGCAAAATTGATGTGACTAAATAACCCTGGCTTGACAGTATTTATCAAAGGTCTCTTCACCACTAATCACTTGTAGGAGAACCCTTTGAGGTTAAGGTTTATTTTGGTTTAGTGAACCACTTGGAACAAGGTAAATATCGGTCTGCTTAAACGATGGAAAAGCTTGAAATATGATCCCTGTGGATTTAAGTATTTATATCAGTTTGCAACGTTATTGGTATCGATAATTTGGCTAGTTGATTTAATGGCTGAAAAAAGAGAAACTGCTGCAATGTAAAAGAAAAGCTGCCCGCCCCCTCAGCTTTGTCTTAATTTAGGACGGAAGCCAGATCTGTAGATTTAGCGATTTTTCAATTTTGGTTACATCATCCTTGCTGGGAGAAGTAGGTCTGCGTGTACACTGGCTACGACATAGCTGTTCAAATGTTACCACCCGCATAGTTTCAAAATTAAAATGCCAAGAATTCCTACTGAATTCACACAATTAGTTAGTTAAATACGAGGTAAAACTTACAGCACTTAAAAGTTAAACTTAAAAAAGAGGGATACCATTCAGAAATAATTGATATTTAAATTTAATAATAGCTTTAGTTATCTACTTGCTAGTCCTTCCCACAGTGGTATGAAATGATCTGAATGACTTCAATCACCATAGAGATAACACGAGAATCTCATCACGTGAGATCTCATACATACGACAACAACAAGAGAGATCCATGGGGCTCCATGAGGACATGCTTTCCGTCCGTTTTGGGGTTTCAAAACTAACTTATGAATTGGGTATTAGGTTGTTTTGACCTACAAGAACAAGCGCCATTATATACGAGTGATATAATTATCCAATGATATAAGGTAAGGGAGAGGTATAAGTTAGCTACCATGGAGATAAACAACAGTTTACCCTCATTAAAAAATAAAAGAGAGCACATATAGATTTTCTGAACATAACATGTATAGCCATATGTTGTAAAGTACCCAATAGTTACCGTTATATTTTGATTCATTCGTAAAGTAACAATAGATCCTTATGGGACATTGTACTTTAGGGATAAAACTTGATGTGGAAGCCGGCACAGGGTAGCTGAAATACCACTGAATGTGGCACTAAACATCAATCAATCAATCCTTAGGGAAGCCATTCTGGCCTTTTCTTGACATTTGCTTTTATTTTAGAAACTCACTTCGAACTTATTACGCGACAGAAAGAAAGGCTTTGAAGTCTCTTTCTCGTCTCTAACTGTAGTTTTACTATCCCTTGTGACTCTAATGGATAGTCTGGGGATCATTTGCATAAAGAGTGTAGGATTATATGATATAAAATAATGATAATTCGTGTTCCCAAAAAAGTATTGTATTAAAGATCAATGAAATAGTGTAGTTTGATGTTATATTAATACTGGCGGTTCTAACCATATGCTCCCCTTAAGCAGATTCGCAACACTGAAATATGCAAACAACTACAGTTAGTTTCACGTTTAAATGTCATACTGTAGAGGCCTATACAGAGATCAGTCGAGGAGAAACACACATTTATTTTGACGATGTGAAGTGATAAATCAATAATTAGTTCGATGGATCATTGGACCAGTAAAAACCTTTGATAGAGAAAAACGATTCCTAATTGAACAGTAGGCCACCTTTTGAACCTTAACTGGACTGCCTAAGGGAATGGCGGTACGAATGGCAATATTGAAGATTTTTGTTATCAACATTAACATATTTGAAAGATTAGCTGTCATTTGCATCTGGTCGAAACTTCTTTATTTTATTGATTTAAAAATTTAGGTCTCTTTTTTTCTGTTCTCTAGCTCAGAAAAAGATGGACAAACAACGAGCATGTTCCATCAAAACAGATTTGAGGGATAAACTATTAGCCTACTGAACTTGAAACAATGAAAAAGTAATTCACTTAGCCAATCTCTGAAATGGTTTGTTGGTCATAGAAGCAATACTAATTATTAAAAATAATAATAAAATAACCCAAATTACATGATGAAATTAACTCCCTATAAAATCTGTTTGTCTTTGAATGAAAAGTTGCTCAACAATTTCGTATTTTCGACCTTTCTACAAAGGAAAAAATAAGAAGCTTTATTAAATAATAATAAGAATTTCGGCACTCTCGTGTTATTGATCTTTTGGAAAGAGTGTACGCTAATATTTTCGCTATGCGTTTTCATTATTTCGCTCCTTGGGTTTTAGCTAGAGATAATTAAAATCTCGTTTTTCCGGGCCCAGCTTATATTTGTTCGAGAATTAGCATCTTTGACAGTTGTCTACGTTATATTAAGTTCCAATATTCATTTAACCAGCACTTCTCTTGAAAACTCGATGTCTTAATTACCCCACTTTCTATACAGGTAGAGCTCGCCTAAATGATCAAAATAAAAGTTTTATTTACATTCCAACTCAAATAGATAATATTCTCATGATTTAAGCTATGTTCCATGTGTATGGACACTGGTTTTGACAAAAGGTGCGAACTGTTACTATGCCGAGTGTTTACACTGAGGTTTCAAACACGGTTCACTAAGATCTGATTATGAAGTGATTGGTAGACTTACTTGTGATGGATCGAATAACACAAATACATTGCAAGTCTATGCTTTAGGCAAATAAATTCTCTGACAGAATACTTAACTTAAACCTCTTAAACCAATGCTAAGACTAGCAATGAATGTTCCCTGCTCAATCTCTTACGATGTTGACATTTTTTCTGCATTGATGTATAATTCCTGTACGAGATAAGCCCCTCAATTCATTTGTATAAAACGGTGCAATGATTCACTACGGTGACGGACGCTGTATGTCATGACGAGACAATTTGAGATTGTGAACGTCACGGAGAGGCTGTTGAAGCTTGACCTGACTAATCGACTAATGAAGACATGGTCATTTTGGCCGATAGTTCTATTTTATTTCTTCATTTTCTTTGCTTTTACCTGCTCTATGTCGACTTGTATAGGCGCGGAATGCACTTGATGTCCTATAGAATACGTTTATCTACATGCGATATATGCGATGCATCGGTAAATATACCGCTAATGGTCTAAACGTGGCCTGTCATTACATTAAAGCCGATAATCGTAGGTGACGGAAGAACTAGAATGCCCATCAATTATCTCTTTCTCTAGGAAGTCAGGAACCCACCAGGGGTGATTCCTTGTTGCCCTTTTCACATAAGTCAACGCCGTTTGCTTGGTTATTAAAAGCTTTTTCTTGGTGTATAAATTGCCATAGCTTTGATGCGAAGGGACCATTTTGTGGTGGAGAAAAAACAAATATAATATGGACAATCGGATAAATGAAAAGGACACACACAAAAAAGTTTCTGCATCCATACGGTTTTCCGCATTCTGACTTGCCAATAATTTAAATAGCAGATAATATTAATTTAAATAAGAACATACCAATATAAGATATAAGATAACATACCAATATGTACAAAGTAGTCTGGTGGCTATTTATTGTCAAACATTAAGGTGATATTTATTCATGAGTACTCCAGACAGCCTTAACATCATAAAAGTGCATTGTAGATTTCATTTTTATAGTAGTAATTTTTTCAATATTTTTAGTAACATTCACCTTTGAGCCATGCATTTGAAACGCCAACAAGTTCTAGAACAAGTTTTATTTCAGATAGGATCCTTAAAATCACTTGAAAATGAAGTTGTTAGTAAAGTATATGCTTAAAGTAACAATAATCAGAACCTTTAACCTATGTGATTGAAATGTGAACCGGTTCTTGCGATGTTCCTGCTATATCCTTGCAAAGAGCCTCTCTAAAATCTTTGAAAAACGAACGCTCCACAGTTATGACAAGGGATATTTACAAAGACATTGATCTTTGACCTAGGCTTCTGAAACTTCGGAAAATTGTTGCTTTATACGTTGCATGATATCTCATCAAAATCGGTTGAAAAATGTAGACTATTTAATGTAGTTATTATAAGAAATCATAACGAACATACTGATGGACGGACTATTTAGGCGAATGTAAAAGGCTGTATTGAACTTGTCATAATAAACATAACCGATGTTTGATGTTAGTGTGACGACAACGCAATTTTGAAAATAATGATAATGACCTTGGATTCATCAACTTGGTAGAGTGATTTTCCTGCCTTGTCATTGTATGGTCTGGTCAAAATAGACATAGAAAGGAAGGATCGACGGTGATGAAAAGAAAAGCTAACGGACGGACGTAAATGAACATACCATTCCAAAATACGTCCCGATCTGCGGGTATCAAAAAGGACTCCAAGCAAATTTGTTTCTCGAAAAGGCCTGTACTCTTATAAAATAATAGTACATCAATAACATCCGTGAAAAACTCAGTTTTCCAGCGTACAAATTTGTGTAGCTTTGGTCAATAATCACAAATTTGAAATAAAAATGAATAGTTTCGTTGCCAGATTGAGGTCTTCTGGACTATCTCTCGTCAATTCTATCAAGACACTGACAACCTCCTGTTCACTAAGATGGTTTATTACTAGAGAAGGTTGCACAGTCCAGATCTGCAATAAAACCAGGACAACGTCTGATTTTATTCCTGGCTGGATTCATAAATACCACGTGTCTATAATTACCGTCAATCTATCTTAATCATGGTTATTGCATTATAGTTCAATCCATCCCAAGTCGACAATAAATATATTCCTGTGTTGTATTATTTCATGTCAGTGTCGTTATGGGTGAGTTCCTTCACCAATATAGGCTGCAAGATCTCCTATATATGACGAAAACAAAACAGATCTCTGAAGCCTCGTGGGGACATGTTTCCGTATGATTTTGGGGTTCAACGATTTACTTAAAAAGTACAATAAATTTTAACTAGGAATTGTGTCCAAAATGTGTCTCGTAAACGAAATAATTGCTGATACGACGAAAACTGGGTAGAAAACGTATTGGTCGGACCATGTGGATTACCTGACATAACCTGACCGTTTTCCAAATGTCTCCACACGGCTTTAGGAATCTGTCTTGTTTTTGGAATTTATATGAGATCTCGCGTGATCAGATTGCGTCGCCATATGAGTGAAATAACCCGAATGCAGCGAGTGATCTAATGTTTTATAAGGGACTGGCATTATATTACCAGAGGTCTTGTTTTAAACAAACGCCAATTCTGAGAATGTGGTAAGCGATAGTTGACATTAAACCAGCCAGTTATCAAATGTGTTAGCCAAAATGAGAATCTGCCTCTTACGGTTTTACTTGAAAGTACCGTATCAACGACGGAAAATTCGCACCAATCCAACATTTGCTGTGGTACTATTTTGAAGAAAAAAAAAAGAGATAAATTTTCCATCTTCAGGTGACATTATAACCGAGGAAAAGAGTTGCCAAAAATAACGACCGTTAAAAACAAATAACTTAGAAATCACATGTTTGCCTGAAGAACGTGTTACATACCAGAACAATTCCCCCATGAAGTTGTAAGGTTGGAACCCTTTTTGTCTGTAGAAAAAAAAAAAGTTTTATTTTTAAAGGTAAAAATAATAAAATCAATAGTTTTCTAACCGTGGAAAAGGCCCTCTGCAAAAATATAAGCTATAAATATCTGTGATTACATTGTCAATATGCCTCGGTTAGGGAAACAAACGTAAAATGAAGCGGGCTAGACGTAACAAATTACCCAGATTTCATCCGAAATACTAGGTTTCTGCAAATGTTTCGATATATACTGATTATTTTTCCTGTTCAATCTGTAATCAGATCGAAAATTACACAACGATAAAACAGATGTCCATTTTGACGCATTTCTCGCAAATCTTGTTCTCCCGGACCGCACGCTCTCCTTTCGTAAATCAGGGCCAGCTGCGGAAATTTTCTTCTCCCGAAAACTTAAATACTGGTAATTTCGGTCACCTATGTTACTCGACAGAGGTCATTTTCGATTCTCAGCTGTCATATTTCCAATCTACCATGACTCAATTCCAGACTCAATCTCCTCCCAAAATAAAAAAAAATTCGCAAAGACCACCCTGACAATCTTGATATCATTCAACCGCTCTGTGAAGCTCCCATAACACCATACAAATAATTTCCTTGGGAACCAAGATCTAAGAAGATCTAAGCCTGATGACTTCATTAATGCTGCTAATGTATGGAATAAGAAAAAGAACACTGAGTAGAAAAACTGTGTTAGAAGTTGATACAAGATCAAATAAAAAATCATGAGATATGCAAATTCCTGAAATTGGGTTTTATCATATTGACCATGGTACGAGCACAAAGTGTGAAAACCCAAGCATAAGTGATTTATCTTACAAATGCCATGATTTATGGCTCAAGTTTCGCACTAATTTTACTGCAAATGTTTGATAAAGATTTGGCCTGGGAAGCTCTTGTAGGCTATGTGGTTTAACGAATTTTCAATTTTTACCGCTATCCACCACTTCCAAGTCTTGTATCATCGGTAAACGTGGTAGAACCGAGACCACACCTCATACAACTATAAACGTCTCAGGTGACTTGATGTCGTGCAGACAGATCAGTTGCGGCTTAGGGTTAATTTACGTGACCTCGTTAAATCTCATAATCTGCGGGAAGGCAGTAGAGCTACGATATGTCGTTTATCCGAGAAAAGTTTGTCCAATCTGTTTTCCTCCATTCTCTGCAGAATATAACTGACTTGTTTTCCCTGCTTCTATAGCATTACGCAGGCAGATAACCTTTTGTTACCTTACCGGTACAGATAATTTGGTCAGTTTGTCAACCGAATCATTTGTTAGCTAAATCCAATCGACCAGTAGGTAAACATAAATATGTATTCATTTAATTCGTGTTTAACGTCGTACTCATGAGTATTTTACTTATTTGATGGTGTATGGTAGAAAAACGGGTATAAACCTCCTAAAAATCACTCCGCGATCTCCGCAGCCAAACGGAAAAAACTTTCCAGATATACCTAAGGTCGACAAATGTATTCTAATCAATTCTGGGTACACTGAAGGGGACTCAGCAGTTCAAAGTTCAAACAACTGACCCAGCGGTGAACACAGAGGTTCTGAGTTAAATGTTCTCAAATACTAACATGTTGCTGAAAAATACAAGCACACAAAACATAATTTAATACCCATTGGTCGGCTCGGATCTATTTTCAAATATTATTGTGTAACTGGTTACTATATTTAAAAATATACATTTATTAGTTTTGAATAGATTTATTTTTTGCACTGTTTTACACACATACTGATATACACAGACATGTTAAAAAGTCCTCTTCAGACGTGAAGCACTTTGCTCTATGTGGACGAAAGTTTGGAACGACAACAAACACGATATTATAAAAGAATATTCCATGGGTGTTATGCCATTCTAACACCAGCCGTACTTTTTTATGGTTAGCATTACGACACACTCTGTGAAAAGGGAAAAAATTACGCTGAAATAAACACAGCTGTCAACAGTCAAAGGGGCTGCAGATAATTTTCTTGATAATGCAGAAACGTAAGAACTACAGAGGATTGGAATACCTTGTCTAGTAGCGTACAATTGCTCGAAGATCGCGTCACATTACCACTCCTGTAACTATTTGAGAGTGCTCGTGGAAACTGCACAATGGTTCAGTTAAGCGACATTTAAGAGACGTTTCCCAATATTACAGTACATCAGTGCCATTTTCACACAGATCATCCGTCGACAAAAGGAATATTTTAGCTCACAAAACTCATTATAAACAGGCTAGAATTAGCGTTCAGGTGGGATACTATTATTATCAAATAACAGCTGCTTAAACCAAACCAATATCTCGATTTTTATTTATAAAAAAAAAAAAAAACAAGAATAAAATGAACATCATATTGAATTTCATTGTTTTGCCATCTGTGATCCTGATAACAGTATGCATTTATTTTTAAGAAATCGGTTTTCCAACTTATCAGTGAAGTTAAACTGTATTGGTAACATCACTTGGAATCAGCAAGCGAACGTTACAGTTGTGCCACTTAGAATTATTTTCTTTGACACGAACTAATGGACATTTTAAAACTGAACTGATGCATTGGATATACTGACGCCTACAAGTTTAACTCTTTGAACTAATAGTATATTACAGTCAAGTTTGGGCTGAAAGTTCCCGTTTTATATTGGATACCAGCAGAATGTGTAACCTTTACAGGATCAATTTGGCCTGTTGACAGGGCGAGACGATCCTCCTGTCAGTGTGAGCGGCACGGTCACAGATTTATACCGTAGTTTGCTCACATTTAACCAACGTCTTGGCATTTCCCCCCAGCTTGCTTGCTTGACTAATGATAAATTTAATAAAACTGATTTAAATATCTATGTTAGCGGCTCGGGTGGTATTTTCCATTAAACAATGTCCAACACATTTCCATGATTGGTGACGTCATTCGGTCGTATGATATTTATCTATAAGGCAACCGTGTACTATGGAGGGCAAAATTATCATAAAGTGCAGAGTAAGAGATATCTCTAATCATATAACATATATCTCTATGTTTGTTTAGTTGGAATTCGAGATGTCTCTAATACAATTAAACACATATCTCATTCAAATAGAGATAACTCTAATTCCAACTCATTACATATATCTGTATTTAAATTACATGTATCTGTAATTCAATTACATATATCTGTAATTCAATTACATATATCTGTAATTCAATAACATATATCTAATTGTAATGGAGATATCTTTAATTTGTGATTGAGTGACAATTTGGCCCTCCATAGTGTAATTGTAAAAAAAAATCCAACCTTTTAATATTGTGTCGAAGGCCTGTTCCCGAAAAATCGGACATATGTTTTGTTGGAAGACACCATTTTGTTTTATTCGGCATTGTATCTCTAGCCAGGTTTTATCTTGTTCAGTTTGTTTTCTAAAAAGGTTAAATCTGAGAAGGCGGATATGTTTAAATATTCACCGAGTGGTTATATTCTAAACACGTATTGTATCTTTTAGCTGTGCTTAAATTGAAACCCTATTTCGCATTAAATCTGAAGGGCGGGCATATTTTGTTCACTGTCATTGAGTTCGCAAATGTGTTTAA
Source organism: Katharina tunicata (assembly GCA_032466195.1). NCBI lineage: Eukaryota > Metazoa > Mollusca > Polyplacophora > Chitonida > Mopaliidae > Katharina > Katharina tunicata. The sequence goes on from JAVFBZ010164471.1 coordinate 24,094, forward strand.
TTGATTGTATCTGTTGTGAACGTTTTTTTATCTGTAAAGTAACTTGAATTTAATTGTTTGTCATTTAATGTGTTATTACAGATAAAATATTCCTTAAATCCCATGATTTGAAATTCCTCAATTATGTTTTTTGTACGGAAAAACATTTTCTTACGTATGGTTTTTTTTTTATTCTGGAGATTGATAAAAACACAACAAATGAAAAATAGTTGTGAGTTAAGTATCATTATTCTGTTAAGTCGGTTAGTGTTGTCCCTTGGAGGGTAAGGTGTGTCTTGATTTAGTGGACAACTGGGATCAAGGTGAATATCCGTTTGATTAAAAGTAAAAAAAAAAAACTGGGTGTGTGTTGTTGTCTTATTGTGTCATGTCTTTATTGTTTGCTTGGGCGAGAAACATCACACAGAGACAGAGATGTTAAAGTGTTAACGTGACTTTGTTTGGTGCTAAACAATAAATAAAAATAACACGAACTCTCAAAACTTATTTGTCCGAACAAAGCAAGGCTTTGGTTAGGTTACAGATTAGGGTACAGACGAATGTTAAAGCTTTTCAGAGCTTCAACTAGTTGCTTATATAAGTGATATTTGATGCCAGTCGTTGATGTCGGTTTATTATTAATATAACAAATATTGACTGAATTCAGTCTGTCACAATTCCATACGTTGTGATCTACATACAATACAGCTAACAATTTAACCCTTAATGAAGCATTCATAACTGTGTATTGTATTGGTCGACAGGCCAGGAAAATGATGATAATAGCCTTTATGCTTTCATATGTGCAATTGTATTATTAAACAGGTATAATTCGTACATACAAAGCAGTTTCTTTAAGTCGTGAATTGCCAATTCACAAATACGATGTTCCAGGGGCCGGGAGGTTTGGGGCCCTTTTACAACGTACAATTCCTTCTACCGACCCTGCTCACCTATCAGTAAGGGGGTACAAGCCCTGTATGTGGACAGGTAAGTCTCCCAGCAGCGAAACATGGTGGGTCTCCATAGTTCTTTCTTCCTAAAACCCTTAGGTATAAAAGATAAGTTTTCCAGTGGCTGCAGATATTTCTTCTCGTTTTCAACCATACACTGGCGTTGCAAAGTCCGCACATAAGTGAGTACGACGTTAAACACCAATCATATTTATCAAAACTATACATTACTATCATGTGGGTGCTTTGCCCACTGATAAGATAATGTGGTTATTTAGAAAAGACTAAACATACCTGATGACCACAAAGAGCCCAGATATTGAGAACATAATGAGTTTATAGGTGTTCAGAGTTACATTATCATGTCAACAGTTCATGTGTTATGGTATTAGAATCGTTCTTTTCTATCGTTAATACAATCTAAACACAGTCCGCACAGAGATTTATTTCTGGAGAATGACAGCGGTAGTTACATGTATCTCCGATTTTCATACCTATTTTTGTCATCCAAGTTTAATACATGCAAAGACAACACAAATGACTGACAAAGGAAGATGTGATCTCTGTTTTAAGTTGATTACTGGAGAATGACAGCGGTAGTTACATGTATCTCCGATTTTCGCACCTATTTTTGTCATCCAATTTTAATACATGCAAAGACAACACAAATGACTGACAAAAGAAGATGTGGTCTCTGTTTTAAGTTGATTATGACATCAAGTAATTAGTTAGATTGCGTGGCTCAAGTTAACAGTCTATTTCCAGAACCTATTAATGCCTGCAGTCCCTACTGATGACATCCTACCTACAGCCGGATCAGGCCAAATAAATGAAATTCCTCACATTCAAACAGAGAACCAACATCATTAGTCCTTACCTTATTTGTTCTACCACACGGGAAAACAAGTCCATGGATACGACTAAGTTGATGCAACGATCTGGATTAAATAAACAGTTGTTGGAGAAAACAAATTATTGCTTAGCCGGGAACATCACTGGCTGAGAACAGCTAATGGAAACGAGTTAGAATCGCTGCTTGATTTTCCACAAAAGCCTCGCTATTTCAGTGACATTTACGTTAAACCCTGTTGCTGTTGAAAGCAGAAACTACCAATAGTTTGTCTCAGATAGAGGAATGATATTTAGTCTCACTACGGGATAAGATTCAAAACCCTTTGATATATTAGGGGGTATTAACGTTCGATTAATCCGCGATAACTTCACATACGTATGAGGTTACATATATAATATATACCCAGTATAATAGCCTCTGGTTTGTTGGCTCTCCCTAACCCATTCTTAACTCAGAGAACCATCGTCATTAGTCCTTACCTTGTTTGTTCGGCCACTCCAGAAAACGAGTTCAAGGGTACGATTAAGTTTATGCAACGATCTGGATTAAATAAACGGTAGTCAGAGAACACAAACTAATGTTTAGCCGGAAACATCATTGGCAGAGTGAGGGTATTTAAAAAATCTAAACAAGTAAACCGGTTTTAATTCCAATATTGAATCGTGCCAGCTGCGATTCTTTCTTCTCAATTTTGGTCTCATCAGGCAAATGGTTTGGCGAAATTTTTCTAGTACTCTTCGAGAGACATCAGGAAGCCAATTTGATGAGGTGTCCAGTTATAAAGTGACCTGTGATTGTCTTGTCTTATTTCTTGCCAGTGATGTCAACAAAAAGATATCTGAATATATCATTTTAAATTCATTTCCTTCCAAAAAATTGTCTTTCAAAATTGAAGTTATTCTTGCTGTCGACTCTTTTGTATAATTTGTTTTTATCTGTCTCTCTGACAAACAGATTAAACTGGTCTTTGATTTGTAAGTGTTTGCGTAAGACTAAAGTGCACGAAAGTTCTTATCAATTTGTGCCACTCAGGGAACATTACGGATCGTTGCATGTTGTGAATGATTAAACATTTAAAACAGCCACTCCTTCTCCTGGTAATGGTTGTGCCTGTGTACTTATGTAGACACTAACTCGTGTTCGAAAACTAGGTGAGAACAACAAAAAATGGGACGATCACCAGATTACAGTTTGATTTACTGGTTTCCGATTAGATGTATTAACAGTTCAATCACCTTAATGCTTGGTCACTTGGCAAATACTTAGCAGAATGTGTTCAGTTCATGGCTTTCTCAGCTACAGTCAATGGTTATACAGTTCGAAAGCTCTTCAGCGCCATGCTCATTTCCAATCGCAGAGTGGGTTGTCTGAATAAAACGTTCAAATCTACCACGTTAATTTAAGCATACTGACTGTAGACAGGATACAAACATTAATTTTCGACTGAAGATATACAAAAAATTCGTATTCGTCGCGTCGAAAGCTATGTTTCATAAGGTAAATATAGTATTCATATGCTACATATAGTACAAAAAGTGCCATTTGAATTGTCGTTTTGACTATTACAATATTTTAAAACTATGTCGTTCAATTCAGTTGATCTCTACCATCAGCTCCCGTCAACAACACAATTAATCTGCGTTATTCTAACCATGGGTTACCGACACAAAGCATACACAGAAAAATCAACTGTTGACGAGCCATCTTGGAGCACGTTACTATTCAGTTTTTTATAAGTAATTTGATCATTTATGTGTTTTCTGTATTCTATGTCCTGGTTTCTGTATTCGCTGTCCTGGTTTCTGTGTTCGCTATCCTGGCTTATGTGTTCTATGTCCTAGTTTCTGTGTTCTATGTCTTGGTTTCTGTGTTCTATGTCCTGGTTTATGTGTTTGCTATCTTGGTTCTAGTGTTATATGTCCTGGTTGCTGTGTTCTATGTCCTGGTTTCTGTGTTCTATGTCTTGGTTTCTGTGTTCTATGTCCTGGTTTGTGTGTTCTATGTCCTGGTTACTGTGTTTTGTGTCCTGGTTTCTGTGTTCTATGTCCTGGTTTCTGTGTTTTATGTCCTGGTTCCTGGGACTTGTTTTACTTGGTTTTACACTAGTGACCTTGCGATTCTATTGGATTCTCATGGTGACCTTATCCTAGTCGATCATATCATCAGTTGAATAACACATTATTTGTAAAGTTTATCCCAAAAAGATACAATTAACATAGCATTTCATATCTAAAGCATTAGAACCAACGAGTGGATTCAGAGTAGGATACGTAAAATAATATTGAAATTATATTATCTTTTATCCTTCTTACCACCTTCCAGAAAGATTTCCACGAAATAAGTTTATTTACGTCCGTCTTAGCCATGGAAAATAATAATGTGTATAATAGCGGAATATATCTGAGAATGAGACAATGGGAAGTTGATTGAGATGATTTGTTTTTCACCAGCTCACTGTACTCTTCGTATTTATCTTCTCAATTTAAATGCATGTCTGTCTCTTCAAGCTCTTTTGGGAAATGACAATCCTGCGTCTCGTATAATAAACAGATTGATCGGAAGGAGCTTGCTTGTTTTCTAAGGTTTGTGCTAACCCCTTAGAGGAAACGTTCTTCGTGATCAGAACTGTAGAGAGTACGGACCGCCTGACACTAAAGTCACTTTTATAATAAAATGAATATATTTGTGAATATTTATTAAGGCTTAGACAATTATGTCTTTCGCAATAAGAAAAAATGTACATGAACAATTTGGACAGACAATGACAATCATAGATAGTTGCTTAATTAATGACAGTACTGTATACTAACAAAGTGGCAGGATATGGAATGTTTAAAGACATACTTTATACGATCTTGACATTAAGACTAAATTAGGATTTGTTCTTAATATCATCGATATCTCAATAAATTTGGCTAAACACCTTAATTTACCGTGTTGTGTGGAAGACAGCAGTTTAACACATGTGTGAAAACTTGGATATTTCCAATAATATTTATATATTTACTTAATACTGAGAGCTTCATAATGAGGACATACCAACAAGTAATGGTACTCGTCTTCTATATATCTTAAATTACAAAATGTACATAAACGTTAATTTCTATCTAGCCTATTGCTTCCATGACGACCGGTTTCAATTAAAAGCCCATGAGACAAGTACATAAACGTTCATTTCTATCTAGCCTATTGCTTTCATGACGACCGGTTTCAATTAAAAGCCTACGAGAAGATGTCATAATTCTAGTTAATTCTTTGCGTTGATGGTAATTAACAACTTTTAAAAGATGAGGTGAAAATTCAAACGTTGGTTTTAGATCTTTGTACACAGATAATTTGGGAGATTCTAGGTCAGTAAAACATTGAGCTAGATACATATCTTTTTGTCTCATCTTAAATTCACGTAGAAAATGGTTGACAGATTAGAGTTCGATTGATTGATTTGCCTTTATTAACTATATTAGCAGTTTATGAACCCTAAATGGTCAGTCATGTATAACTTCTGGGTAAAGTATATTCCAAATTGTGTGTATCAGAAGGAACGATACACAGTTAGATAATTCGCCTCTATAAACAGCTGAATCAAAGATAATAACTACATTTTACACCAACCAATTTCAAATTAAACTTAGAGGATTTTCTATAACTAACAAGCTGCTATGCAGAAGTAACTCGCTCTTGAATAGTATGAGGAACATCAAGGTTATACAGAAAGAAGCGGTTACCGTAGAGATACCACAGAGGTGTAGCATTTCCAATATAATCTCAAAGAAGCATATAATTACAATATAATAGTGTGAAGCATCTTGTAACCAACAGTTAGCTAAATACTGTCTAAACAATTTTGTTCTTAACTTGGCAATTGGCTTCATAGAGGAGTAAAATTGGTTTCCTTACAACTGACGAAAACAGCTATTACATTTTCTACTTATTTTCAGTTTATTGTCGACTTTTACTTAGAGTTTTGTTATTTAATAAGTGTTGATACATTGATACGTTACTAGTGTTAGTGTTTGACCAGGGCTAACTAGGACTCTCTTTCAAAATACGAAGAACAGTTAGCAGTCCAAACAACAAGGATCCATCATGGATGTACGTGTATTTTAGGGATTCAGAAGTACTGAGCTGATGGATTTACCGCAATGGTTTGCAATCAAACAATATGTTACATTCATCTGCGTATATGTAGCTGAATCGGCTGAAGTATCAATCCCAATACAATATACATAAAAGCAATTCTTTAGAATACTTGACTAACACGTTAATACATACAGTAGCCACGTGGAGGATAATTAACTTAGCTACTGACATCGATACATGATATATCGTCATTTGTGACGGATTTCTGAATTAGAAAGTGGTTTATCAAAGGTTTCTCCATTCATATACAGAAGCTTAGATAACGAAACAAACAATTCGACAGAAGCTAGAACTGGGAGTAATTTATCATCACTTAGGTGTCTTCAAATGATATAAAGAACACAGGACAATATAAAGGACTTTATAAATCGCTATGTACAAAAGACAATTACCCTTGTCTCATTAATGCATTGCTTTCAAAAGTAAATTAGTCAATTTTAAGGAAGGTATTTTGATGTTATTGCCTGCTAGGTCTTCTGTTGACTTACTCATATCTGCCGATTGCAAATTTGTGGGATGGTCTTCACATGCTACGCTCTGTAAAATTGCATTGATTAATTTCTATGAAACGTCAAATTTGGTTTAAACAATATTTTATTGACGTTAATGATTGACCAACAGGTTAAAAGCCTACGTGAACATCTCTCCCGATGACAAAATAACAAAGTTCAGTTATCAAAATATTATATCATAAAAATCATCAAAAATATAAATATCGTGTAGGAAGTGCATGCCTATGCTAAATAAATGTGTCAGTGCTGCTCTTAATATTTAACATAAATGTACATGCAAGTACCTATATTAAACGTATGTACATATATCATACGTCAAATATCATACATAACATACCAAACATCAGGTTAGCTTATGAGATACGATTACGGCGTTAATGAACAATAGTGAAGTGCATTCTTATTACAAATACCATCAAGATTGAAATATTTTGTCAGCAAAACAGTCATCCTAAACAGGGAAATAAAGCTCAGCACACCTTTATTTGCCAAATGTCAATTGATATAAGAATATACAAACACAAGAGGCGCTTGTCATTTATGAAGTTTTGTATCTTCTGTACAGACTGATGTCCCCGGGAAAGGCAATTAACGGTGGCTGAAATGTCTTCTCTAACGACTTGATGTGCGGAGTTCGGGAGAGTTGATTTAAAAGCATGTCTACTCCTTACCGCGTTTATTTTTCAGTTCACCTTAACAATCCAACTCGAAGTGTTGATAACCAATCCCTTGAACATACGGCAAAGCAGTGAGTAACAGTACTTATGTCACAATTAACACAGACAGGCAAACATACATGCTTTATTTAGACACTTATTATTATGGCAGTTCGAATTGTCCTGTGGACTTAAAGTGTGTAAGGGAAGTTATCAGTGGCTGCAAAAAACGTGGATAGGTTTTGGCGAGCTTTCGTCCCGTATTCAACTGTACATTGACAGTCCAAAGTCATCAAATAAGTAAAACACTCTTGATTACGACGTTACAGACTAACCAAGTGTACAAATGCTTTTGATATCAGAGCAGAAACAGGTGCCAACCATTACGTTTTATATGAATCAGAGAAAAAATATGTAAAGAAAGTGTTTAATTACCACGAATATGTGCAACACATTGTTACATTAAATGAGAGAAAACTAAAATAAAACTAACATTAAATTGATCCCCTACTGGTTTAATACTACAATATACTTACTAATTTTGACAAGCCTGTTCAGTAATTAAAAAGTTTTTGAATTCTTTGTTTTGTTTTTATTAATCGGTTTAACAAGATAGATTTTGAACTGACATGCATAAACGCATTTCAAAGAAGCCCATTGATTTACAACACAGGTACATTGTTTTTAAGTTGGCAGATCTGTCCACTAATCAATCATAGTTAAGGTAATGTTCTACATGTAGGCAGACTTTTCACTATGTTAACGTATCAACAGAAAACTTAGTATCACGTCCTTTCCTTAGTTTTATTACTATGCATGCTTCAATGATTCTGCCCGAAGGTTGTCTTCTGAAAACTTGGTCAGGTAGCGAAGAAGACGTGTGTTGATCAACAGATTAAGAGTTTGACCTCTATTAACTCTTTTCGAACCTTGAAACACCTTAATATTGGTCCACTAGAAAATACTTAATGGAGTTTTTTTTTGTTTCAGCTGTACTCCTATAAATAATTGAAAGTTGAGAGATTTATCAGCATTAAATAAATTAAATTCGGTTTAATGGAATCAACAACAACTTTTTTGCTGCGATAGAGGAGCACAATTTAAAGAATGACTGGCCAGTTACAAAGAAGATTTATTTGCATCATCGAAACCCTTCTTTCAATGGGTTTCTTTGATCCCACGAAGAGCGTGTGGCCAAATGTACAATGTATTTTGGATAGGATTCAAGCTGTCAATACTCATCTATTGGGAAGCGCCAGTAAAACATTAGGCCTATTGTAAATTATATATTGAATGAATGTTGTTTGATGTAATTTATATACAATTGACATGAGGTTATGGCAAATTTAATATATTCAATATTATTAGAAAATATATGGAACTTGTTTGTTTGAACCCTTAACGTGTCTTTTTGAATTGGAACTAGATGTAGTTCAGATTTAAACAAAAAAAATGATGGACAAGCATTTGTAACATTTTGCAGTTCAAGAGTAATGCACGGAGCTGTTTTTAATCAGTAACTATTCAAACAAATTTTGCTTGTTTTCGGAAGTTCGAAAAAGTAGATGTACAATACTTACTTGAAAAAGTTATTCATGGATTGTGTTTCGCAAGAATTAAAAAAAAAATCGACACACATCAAAATCCAACATGCTATCCTTAGACGTATGTCTCCAACTTAATCTGCCATGCGAGTTACCTCTACGTTTGTATTTATTAATTTCATTAAGAAGTGTTTAACGTCGTTCTCTATGATATTTTGGTTATTCGACTTTCGCCTGTTTTTAAACCTTTACTTGTCTTCTGGAATTAGAAATAGTTCAGTTTTAAATACGAAGAAGCAGTTTAATCATATTGTATTTCAACACCAATGCAAGGAGCTGTTTTTAATCAGTAACTATCAGACATTTTTATTTCCGTTTTCAGAAATTAAAAAAAAAAATAGATGTACAATACGTACGAGAATACGATATTCATGGATTGTATTTCGCGAGAATAAATTTAAAAAAAACACAGGCACACATAACAATTCAACATGCCATCCTCAGAAGTATGTCTTTAACTTAATCTGCCGTGCGAGTTACCTCTAATTTTTTATTTATTAATTTTATTACGTAGTGTTTATCGTTCTTAATGATATTTTACTTTTTTTGATGACCATGCGCAGTGGTTGAAAACTTGATTAAAACCCGGTAAACCACAGTGGTCGATTGGTGGCGATATATTCTAATTATATACTCATTGATATACCGATATACTCATTGATCCTAAATTGGTTTCTAATCAATAATTGTTACCCGTGGGGATTGAATGATTGATTGGTGTTCACGTCGAGCTAAAGGGTATTTCACTTGTATGACGGCCACTCTTAAAATGGGAAGTCTCGTTAGTATTATCGCTGTTGGACAAATAATGTTCCTCCAGTATATATATAATATATATAAGCAACCGTCAGTATACTGTATTCAATGGATGTTGACTTAGCCAGAGTCTGAAATTACCTATCGATTTATAATTTCCATGAAAGAATGGAGTGAGTAGTTTGGTGTCGATTAAGAAAGGCATCGCTTATGACATTCGGGTTGGAGTGTTCAATATTTATTCTCTGACAGCTGTACTATTAACCAGCTAAAATAATGAGATTTTCTGCCGCGGTTCATTCAACCATTGCCCCTATTCAAGACTGGACACCCCAATTACTTTACTGTCTGTCTATCCACTGGTCTTGTACACAATATGATTGACTATAACTATTGATTTACATACCACGCCAACCATGGACTATTCTCATAATTTAGGTTACCCTAGTGAGCTTGCCAAAAGTATTCAACTAAGGTAACTTTCCAAACCAAAGTGACTAAAGTGTTAGTTACCGTGATTTGCTCGCTCCCTTAAATAAACATTCCCAGAATTAAGGGTCTGTCCATATTTTATTCCATTGGGAATATTCTCACACTACGCTTTTTACAAATGGTCTTAGCTTATACCCAGAAATTAAAATCCATCTTAGTCATGTTTTTGTAATATGCCTATTTTTTAAATATCGCTTAAACAAGTTACATTAACACCGTTCTCAATCATTGCTTAAAACGGCCTTAGCAACTGGGCCGAAACGTCGCTTATCAATATTCTCATAAGTTGAAAATCAATCTTAGTCATGTTTTTGTTACTTGTACATGTATATCATCACATGACGATTTGCATAAATTTAAGTCCTATTATACACTTCACATATTACTTTATTTGAACAAACATATAATTCGTGGAACACTAATCGGTAGTTTTTGGCATTGTGAGTGTTCCTTCGCGTTGGCCTCCAGATTTTATCAAACTAACTTTATATTTGTTGAGAGCAGTTTAGGTATCAGCAGGAGTGATGTTTGTTGGTAGAGTATCTCTCGTGTAGGCAATGTGTGCAAGATAACCCATCCCATTGATTACGGTTTAGGGCGGGTGTTTGGTATTGATGGGGATATACTCTGCTGAGCAGTAAATTGTTTTCAGCTCCCAATATTGACCTATCAAAGCTATATTATGGTTGGCGCTGATGTTGTGGTGTGCAATGCTAAATTATTGTAATGGCCGCATCGTCAATGTTAGTTGTCCATTTTCTTCGATTCTTTGTGTAGTTTGTATCGAAATATTATATTCGAATTAACTCCATGTGTCAAAACCCTCTCCGCGCCGCAACAATTTCAAAACAAAATTAGAGTTTGTTTATTGAAGCAGATCGCCATCATCTTTCTACACTCGCTAACAAATATAATTACTAGTTAAATGTTACTTTTGTGCGACATTTTGAATACATACACTATATGAGACAGTTCAATTCTTCAACTTAAATTTGCACATTTGTGTGCAGTACTGTTCTGTAATGTTATATAACAATACAGAACTCTGCATTTAGTTGTCGTGCTGACATTTTGTGTAACATTACTTGTAGTCTTTAACTCTCTACAAGCTTCTGTGATATAAAGCTCTTCACTATCTTCGCACGGGGTTTTATAAAAGACACCATATTTTAATCCTTGTGGTGGGATCTTCACAATTCACCAGTAGCAGCCTTAATGAATTTATAGGAGAGTACCTCCATTTTGTGTTTCCTAAATATCCCGGCTCTCGTCTCAGATAAACTCCCACAATGTGGGAAAGTTTATCAGCCTAAGGAAGATTCTGTTGTTGACGGAAATGTGATTGTATCGTTTCTGATACACCAGTAAGGATAATTCCAGGCCACAAGAGATCTGCTTATCAGAGAATATTCAGTGCCCATTTAGGTTTAGATACTATAGGTTAATATCTGTCTGTTTAAGTTTGATCATAGACTATTACACTATTATGTATATGTATGGAATGTACTTATCTTAATTACACGTATTCCTGATATATAACATAAATCTCTAGTCTTTAATCTCACAGCTTATGTTACATAAGATAGTGATCTTCCAGGACTATATGATATTTAGCTTGGGATTGTTTCCTTTATACTTGTATACGATGTTATACCATTCCGTAATTGAATGACAGGACATGAAATAATGTTTTCTTTCACGTCACCTTAGTGGGCAGTCTGAAGATGACCTGATTCAATTTTTAAAAAGAAAACGATGCCATCAACATAATCTATTGGATGTTTGCTTAGCCCTGGAAACTATGATCGATAGTAAGCGAAACAATCAATCGCGATTACATTTATAATAAAAAAAAATCACACAAAAGAAAAAAAGCGAACAACTTGCCCGAGTTTTATGATGACTCTCTCAGTCCCCAGAGCTTAGGCGCAGTAGAACTATTCGTTCAGTTTCGTGTCCTGTAATTCTTCTCTTGTAAGTAAAGTCAATTGTGGTTTAGTTTAGCCATTGGCCATCACACAAGAAACTAACTTTAAGTAAGACGTTAATCCTGAGTTTGGTAAACACAAGAACTGTCCAAGACCAAGTCAAGAAAGTCGTGATTTAAGAAATCGCGATTCATACGGACAGTACGAAGAATAATCTCTTCAAAATAAAAACAAAACAACGAAAACAAGGAATTTGTTTAGTTAAATTGAACTTGTAAGTTGACGGTTTTCTCTCATTTTATTATAACTAGACCTTCTTTTGAAATCTTAGCACACACACTTTTTAAAAAGTACTCATACAAATTTCACAATATATAAATGTACAAGGTTGAGATTATAGCGCTATGAAATATAACATATGCTACATGCTATATAATAGTTTATGCCAAGAAGTGTGCAGCTTTGTAATACTTAAACATAAGTAATATGTAAAAACTATAACCGTCAGCAAAGCATTTTACCACTTCGTAATCTCTATTAACACAAACAAGCTTTACGTACAACTTCACGGAAGGACGCAACAAATGGCGACCAAGACGCTGGCTTTCGGCAACTATATGTATGACTTAATCAATACATTGACCATTCTGGACTATGCCCACTCAAAGCAAGCACAAAACAGGAAAAAACCTTTAATCAAAGAATCGCTGATGATATTATAAAAACACTTAAATCATGAATTTTTAGTGTTTACTGCTTTATAGATTCAATATTAACACTCAAGAGTATTGGAAGGATGTATAACTTATTTGCAATCCTTTGAATATATGATGAATCTAATTTTGTTAAATGATCTCTTTACTACAGGCTAATTTGTACAATGTAGTATCTGTACTATCATAGCAGTAGTATCATGTCCCTGTGGTTGCACTAATTTCCATTGATCTGTATTTACATTCAGACCTGTTAGGAAATAGTGGAGATGAAACTACATATAAGATCAAAGTCACAACTCCGAAGAATGATAAACAAGACATGTTTAAGATTATATATATTTCGCTTTTATTAAACCATCTTCAGTAGCGAAGGGTTGTTTAAAGATGTATGTTTAAGCTACATATGGAATCGAAATATTTAACTTTTTAAATTTCGTGACGGCCTTTAATACTGTTATAATTTAATTCAAATATACAGAAATTCTTTAAATACTAGTTTTTGCTTGGATTTTCCCTTGTAACGATGTCAACACAGCACGAACAAATCAGCTATCTTCCATTATAGAATGGCTATTGGATATTTTGTCAGGCTATATATTGTGTCACTGAACTATCCAAACATGTCATAGGTTTGTTAAAATGAGAATCTATCCGTTATGATTTGACGTGGTGTGAACGCTACCACATAATCATTCCGCGAACTACAACCATTATGCGAACAGAGAATTAGGCCTACGCAGAGATGAATAACAGAAACAAATAATTCAGGCAGTAAACATGTTTATAAACGTTTGATGGGTGGAATTACAGTAGGCATAGTTTTGGTTTTGGTAATTTCACATTTTAAACTACACTCTTCAAAAAAAGAAACGCAAAATGAAATTCAAAAATGATACTTACAATTTTGTACACATATGTTAACT
>JAVFBZ010164483.1:0-17282 GCA_032466195.1 Katharina tunicata
CATTAAAATTCTTTATTGGATCCACCCAAACAAATATGTAAACAGAATATAAAAAGAGACAAATATAAGACTGAGAGAGAGGCATGAATAGATGTCAACTTGGTCTCGGGAGCGCTTTAAATTATAAGAAACGTTGAGATGTGAATAATTCAAGAACATTCAATGCATTTGGTTTCAGATCATTTATTAAAGATGCCCAATCGTAGTCCAATTCCTCATACAACGTAAACGCAATAAAATATCCTGATAGAAGATAGTGTTAACGACATGAATCCATACCTTCATCAGAACTGTAAATTTATATTTATCGTCAGCCTTACTGCCTCTTGTTGCCGGGAATTCCCAATCCATGTCCAACCCATCGAAACCATACCTGAAACAAACAGACTGTTATATCAGACGGGAGATACAATTTGATTTGAACTTTTTCTATATATTCCTCATTCATTTAAGAGAAAAGCTTGTTCATGCCTTATGTAACAACCTTCAATCTGTGTTAGAAATTGAGTTCCCTATATTTTACACTGAACTACTGCAGTCATGTTACTGTATATCGGTGGAATATTTCCAGTATTGCCAAAACAACAGAAAATTGTATTTATATATTCTTGTTTGTATTTAAAAGAAGATAAATAAATCGAAAAATTAAGATAAATAAATCGGTTGATTTTGGAAGACTGATTATTCCCAAAGCGTGCGCCTCTTTTCTGGTCACACCATGCTAACCCTGGTCATTCTTCAAACTATTGGGGAGATTAAATTTAAGAAACATATATATACTTTATAAATGCACAAATTTTCCAACGTTAGACCTAAACTAAGTCTTTTAGGACAATCTCAATATCGGTACATCGGTGTATGCAACATCAGTGAAAACAGTGTTAAGAGGATGACGCCTCTATGGCAGTTCACATTAATTGATTTTGGCAGGGGCGCTAAAGGCGTTGATTTGCGTCCAGGGACATAGCGAGACTTCTGAGAGGAAAGAAGAAGAGGCGATTATCAACCGTGGATAAACAGGGATTATTAATACTTCCGAACCGGCCCGTCTTAACAGGTAAAGTGGGCCTGAATATAGACAATGACGAATTGATTCCGGATGTCGTCAGACAATGGTGGTCAGAATGCATGACAATTTGGCCGAGTCGCCGAAGGTTTATGGATTGGGCTTTTGAATCCGCCACAGGAAATCTGTCGCTATCTGTAACTGGGTAGGTATTTGGGTATTTAATCTTCCAACATTTGTTGTCTTGTTCTTGGCAGGAAAAATAACAAATTGTATGGTAGTAGTACTATAGCTCATGCCAACGGAAAAGTCCGAGTACTTTAGAGTTGGTAGCGATAATTTGAGACATTAACAATTCAGTACACTTGTAGATACCCAATTAAGTGTAATTAAAGGGGGATAACTTGGATAATTCTGGGCAATTGTGCCTCAAGCTTCGCATTTTTGTGGACATACCGTGTTTTTGATTTGAACGACCGGCTAGCTAGCTAGACTGATGGCTGTGTGTAAACAAAGTAAGGTAGAAGACACATTAATATTTGTATATCTTGCTGCTTTAAAATTAAATCCAGAAGAAAACAGTCATCAACGATGTATCTCTAAGTGTTACAAACAAATATCTAAAAGCTCTCGCCCGGGAAGATATTCGGACATGTATTAGATATACGCAACGATGGAGGAGAGTTACCAAACTGTAGTCAGATTCACTATATATGTACGACTTTTTAAGTAGAAAGTATTACGTGTATTATACAACAATCATCAAACATGCACATGAAGTTTAGAACATCTTGATAGCCAGCTTCCGATTACTTATATTTGTTTTTTACTTCAGTTTATATACTTTCAATTATAGGCGTTATTTTCTGTGTTCTTATAAAGCTGATATGGTTTGGACCATGCCTGTATACTTTTACGACCATTCTCGTCTTGTATCGTAAGTAAGACAACTTCGATGCTGAATTTACAACTGTTCGGTCTGACTTTTTGTACTTTTATTTTGTCATTATGTGTCTACTTACTGTCTCAGATATTTTACACAGCTTTTCACCCAGACTCGGATGTTGTCGTCGGATTCCATGATAGGAATGAACGGTTTAGAACCTATCCTCCATCCGCCAACCGATGCCAAAATCTTCAGCTTAGGGTTTTTCTTCTTCAGGGCTAAGGTCCTTGTGTACAGGCCTGTAGAGGAATATCAAACTGTGATCAGAACATTTATCTAAAACCTCTCAACGTTTGAACATTTAATCTCTGCTTGGCAAGAAAATCGTTCTGATGTTTTTGTATAGGGTCCTGAATGTACAAGCGTCTGGCCTGGACCGTTCACCTGACGACCCGAGACATACTGTGATGCATCATTTACAAACAATGTGTATTTAATCGACATGCCTATTTTCAGTAGATCTATATAATACACATCAATCTTAGTTGTTAAATCATGCTGAACAACCATAACCTGCAACATAAACGATAACAAATACAATTATATTGACCATAAATAATGTAAATATGTAGAGGTAATAACCTTGTGTTTAATATTGCCAACATGTTTGTAGGCAACTACAGTAATTGTTATATATATTATTTTGAATTTATTTATGTAAACAACTTATTATTATTATAAATAATTTATAAATAGGTTTGCTTTAAAGAAGATGGGTATCCACAAAAATCTTTAAAATATGCATGTTCATATTACATTTATCGAGATTTCAAAAGTTCTAAATTTCTAACTGGCATCATATATTCAGCAATAGAACCCCGCATTTTGCACAATTTGACAAGCTGCTAAATCTGTCTGCGTGTAAAGGGTGGACAGAAAGTAAACATGATAGAATTATTGTTGAATAAGAAGGGCGTTATTTAAGTTATGCTTCAGCTCCGTTTACCTTCTTCTCCCAAGTCATTCCAGTTGTTTGGTTTCAAATCGCGCCCGTCTTCGCTGATGTCCACGAAAGCAAATATAACGTGGGTACACAGAAAGGGGTCTATATTCTCTGGCCAAAACTTGCCGATAGAGGGTCGCGCGTTCGCAGAGCTCTCATAGTAGCAGAAGACCTTCTTACCAGCACCTGGGGATGAAAATTAACATATGGCTTCAAATTTAAAATAAAAGTGTATCTCTGCCAAACACGCTGTACCATTCAGTACGGCTTAAAAGAAACAAAGAAATTGTCATGGCTAATGCTGGTAATGTAAAATGAGAAATTATGAAAGTTATATACAGAATCAATAATACATTTCTGTAGCTTTCGTATTGCCATTTATATGAGAACAACAGAAAGCTTTATGGTCAACAAGTAAGACAGTTTTATTTTCAACTGATACGCTAACAATTTGCGCATCCATCGTCTTTGTATGTGTTATGCAATCATAAAATACATTTAATTTTCGTGTGCGATAGACAAAGACGATGTTCGAAAAATGTGATACATCATGACGTCTTATTCACAAATCCAAAACGGAAACAGAAGACTTTTACTAAAGCCGATATCTCGATTCTCAACTGATTTCCCACCGCTGTATGATCTGCGATATGGAGTGTTTGTCGATCATGACCCTGTATTAAGGTGTCAGTTAAAGGAAATCTCTGGGTTAAATCTACTCAGACATTCAAACAACAAGGTGTCAAGTAAACAACATGGTCGTGTTAGAAATCGAGGATCTCTAATTAGTTTTTAAATCTTCAATTAGACGTCTGTTGATTGATCAATCGTTGCGGTCTGATATCTGTGTTAATATCGACGTTGTGAATGTGTTTTAGAACTTTGCAATTATTAGTTGGAGTTTTAGAGTGATTTTCAAAATCTGTCAGTTTGGGTATTAAATTTCATTTTACTTCAGATGGCATGATACTTTCAAAAATCTTAGTTTAGATTTAAAATGCAAGGATAAATACAACCTTCTGCGTTTGCACAGACGATATTAAAATCCACGGAAACGAAACAATATTAAATAAATGTTTCTACCTCGTCCCTTAACCATAAAAGATATTTGAACAGTTAATGACTTGTTAACCTCATCAGATACGGCATTAAAGCTTGAGAATTAAAGGTTTTTATGGTATAACAGACTGATGTATTAAGACAAAAAATAACAAATATTTATCCACGCTGTAATAATACTGTGCAGAAATTAGCGACGTTGTGCTGGAACTCCGAGTTTTTTAAAATTAAATACTTCTTCCATAACCATGACAGTTGGAAACCATAGGAAAAATAAGTAGAATTGTGCCTGGGATTTTACAAGCTATCTTGGATGAAGGCAATAACCATGACGACACAATAAATTCAGCACTGGTCGTAACGGTAGTTACGTTCAACGTAAGCTAAGAATGCTTCATGAAACAGGGTTAAGGAACTGAACACACGCAAGTTCGACACCATGGCCACACTCTTAAAATCATGACGCTGTATCAAAAAATCTGACTCCGTCAAAAGATGCGCAATAGACCGAAGAGCTATCTTTCTTGCCGATCTGTCTTAAAAGTAGATGAAGCCATAGCATTTTTTTATTAGAGTTTATGGTTTATCGTGATCTCCATGGAATCACAAGATAAGAAAACAGGATTAATACTAATATGTACCAACATTGTGATATTTGTATCGACCTTAGGACATAAACGTTGTCAGGTTGTTCCCCAACCTGAGTGCTAATATTAACATTTATAAAGAAGAAGAAATCTATAATGTTTTGTCATAGTCGTTAGCCTCCAGTTTTCAGCAAAGCACACGGCAACATAGTGTTCAAGATTCATCAGTTACATTGTACTATTAAATAAGTACATGATAATTCACTTAGCGGATTGTCAGAGATTGTCCGATCCATGTTTCAGTTTTTAGCGGCACAATGAGTGCTGCTTAATTGACTGGGTGAATTGCCTTAAAATATGTCAAAGAGTTTAACAAATAGTCTGCTACTTGAACTAACGTGAATTATTGACAAAGTGGAGATAATTTGTAACTAATACTGTTTATTCTGTTAACTGTCTCAAAAGTGAATGTATTTACGGAGTTGGTTGGGTCTGGGCGACTTCATGACATCAAACTAAACACATCACGTTCAATAAAGAGACAATGGTGTATGCGAAGTGAATCAGCTGTCTCTCATGGGAAAGAACAGTCAGAAAAAATTCGAGCTATCAGGCTGTCATTAAACAGTGAACTGACGGGGATCGATAGAGGAGGCAAACACGGAGCGTCCGGGATGAGCTGCCTGGTGGAGGCCTTTGATCCGGGCAGGAAAGCACGCGAATTCAGGAAAAACACCGCCCACAGATTTCCACTTTCTTTGGAAACTGATTTTATTAGAGCCAGATGACAACAATATATAAAACAAGACTGTGAAAGGAATTTAAACTATGGCCGCACGTCTAAAGCTATCACTCTGGACATATCCTTAAAATTGAAATCCGAGTTCAGGGAACCTCAATTTTTAATTCATATATTTCGATGCATTATTTTATATGTAAATGTCCCAATATACACGCTGGCACGTTATATCAGACAGAACTATTGAGTACTTATGTGATAATATAGCTTCCAGTGGTACTAATTGTAATTATTAATGCTGTCTTAATGAGATGTGAAAGTAAGTTACTTTGAATAGATTCATGATGTGATGTAATGAGATGTGAAAGTAAGTTACTTTGAATAGAGTCATGATGTGATGTGTCAATATTATGACAATTAATTTCATTTACTTCTGATAACTCCAGTCAGTATCCTATTCCTATTTTTGTGCTTTTTAATCCACTTCAAGTCATCAAGTATAACCGACTTTTTCCGCTTAGGTAAAATTATATGACAGCATTTATATTCTCTAAAATTTTAAAACGTGTATACACATCTTGAATATATCCGTATATCATACCAACAGTTAGTCTTTAAAGTGCTCTTTTAATTTTCTTTCTTGAGTTATATTTTGAGTTATAATGAGCAATTCTCTGCTAATTCGTCGCGCCAATCAGTCGTACCACTATCCGCTAAGTTATTAAGTATATAAATCTTCTCCCTATTTAATCAGCAGTTGTACATGTGCGTAAAATAATGACCAGACTTTACCGATGAAAAATACGAACTTACCTTCAACAGGTATTACTAGGATTCCCAGCAGTAACGCTGCACCGTGTAAAATCATCGTCCAAGTCTGAGGAATAGATCAAAAACATTTTAGATACATGGAATAATGATTCAAGCAGCTATTATCCAGGTGTGTAGTTAACTTATAACGAAAACTTACACGGTATATGTAAAATATATTTGTGATGAAGGTGAAACATGAATCAACGCTATTAACTGTTTAAACTTTCGTATTTCAAGCCTTGCTACGATTCACTGATATTGTTAACATAGATTGGAATTCCCTGGTGAAATTCTTTAATCGATCGCCCAACAGTGTCGGATTAATGAAGACCAGATTACACTAACGGTAATATCTTCAGGGGATCGGACGGATTGAATTTCTCCTGGAATCGGTGGGAAATTTCTGGGAAGGAATAAGGAAAGGAAAAATATTCCCTAAGCGTAGGCTGGGATCTTTCTCCTCTGACACTTCAGTGAACTGCAAGGTAACGGGGTCCTGTGGGCCTATCAACCAGACGTGTTCAACATCCACAACTCTCAGCGATACAACAAACATAAAGGTACAAGCGACTGGACAAAGTATATTTTTCAACGAAGAAACAGTGTCAAAGATCAGGCTTGAGGTAACAACGACACCACACAGACATTCCACAGCAATCATTGAAGTAACTTCCTGTCATCTTCCAGAGGCACGGAACTTAACCTCAAACTGTGTGACGTCTAGTTTTTTTAATGAAACAATGATGTAACAAAACCACAACAGCACATCGTGTATGTAATAAATGTATACAATTCAGTAAATGTCAAACCAATGGTAGCTATCAGCAATTCTAGTTGACAATAACTAGTTATGCTCACCCTGAAGCAGACTTGTGATGGATGCACTAAATGTTCTATGCTTATTGAAATTAAAGTTTACCAAGGAAAAAAAGTTATGAATGACAACGAAATAATAGTGTGATTCTGAACGCAATATCTGATATGTCAAGTTTGGAAATCCGAACTGATTGTAACACCTTGGCTTAAAGAACCTGCGCTCTTCGGTTTACTAGTAACTCCGATCAAAAACACTATACGCGCTTCAACAAAATAGCAATGGACAATATGTCTTCTCTTCAGGTGCACGATATCAGTTGACAGTCTAACTGGGACGCGGATATTTTATACATTAGAGATCGTATTGTCATAGCTTTGATAATTCAGCTGTATAAGACTGCAACTCACCGCAAATCTGTTTGACAGCTCTGTGCTTGTCTGTGAGAAACACAAATAAAGTGAAAGAGTTCGATTAGAAGTTATCTCTGGCAAAGATGTACACTCGGAGATCATTCCAACTATATTCAGAGGACACTTCAAATCTAAAAGGCGGGGTGAAATAATCCCTAAACAGTCATGTGACTTGTCATCGAGCCAATCATAAAGTTGACTGGCGACTGCCAAATGACAATGAGGCGGTAGAATGAGCACACGGCACGACTAGCGGCTTGTTCTTCATGACAACCTATCGGCATTGATATCATTTCCACGTCGAGTTTACGAACTATGATGACAGAGGTTAGAATCAGAATTTAGTTATATTTTGTTAAAGCCACTTGAGAATTCTCAAGTCGTTTGGTGAAATGGCGAGTCTCTCTTTGAAGCGGAAAACCGATAACATCTGTTTAAACTCATCACCGATATGTGAGTGTTCCGCTATTATGTTAGTTGTGACAGCGAAACACTGCCATCTTTACAGAGGATTTTACCTGCACACACAAGAGTCTTTAAAGCAATAATAAAGCAGTCAACTCAAGGCCACATTGTGAATAGTGCACTTCACAAGTCTTCTGATATCATTTGTTTATCACTGAATCCATACACTATGCGAATGTTATGCACTAAATGATTTTATTAGCAATATGAGTGGGGCACTTTATTTAATATTAAAGAAGTATTTGGAAATGGTTCTGAAATAAGTTTTTGTTTTCGAAATAAAAAAATTCATTACGCAAATGTTTTCTTGTGTTATTATAATTAATACGAAATCTGCATAATAGTTTTGCTTTACAAAAAATGCCAATTTAAGTGATGCTTATGTATCAGATTCTTACCGAAATAACGAAAGAATCAAGAAAGCCAGTTCCCATTTTTATGAGAAAGAAATCATTTTGCAACAAAATCATGTAACTGCCCAACAAGGGTAATACAAATCTGACTTCTTCTTATATACGCGCAAAAAAACTGGTTTAATCTTTTTGTTATCAAAGCTTCCAACTTACTCTCACAAACTAACGGAGACTAGATAACATCCAGTATTTTCCTACAGTCAACTTACATAAAACCAGCATTAAACAATTGAGTTGACACTGTCCTGGCCAGATGAACCCGAGTTACCTCTTTATTCAGCCGATGTTATGTAAAAAGATTATATAAAGTTTCACACTTCAGAAGCAATCCGAGACATCCTTTTTTAACTTCACAGCCAGAAACGTGAAACAAATGCACCTGCCAGGTGGGCTTTCTTTTTCACTTTAACAATTCGAATAGTTTGTTCTTTGTACATCCTGTGAGAAAATACGTTATTTCAACCTGCTTTCTCAAGATCGTGTTCAAACTGTATAACTGTAGTGATGTTGTGAAATCTTCTCAAAAATTGCACTGCATTTGGGATTATTTCAATTCATATTTTATAAAGTATACCAGGGGATTCCTTTTATATTATCTTATTGAATAGCTATAGTTTGGTTTCGTTAGTAAATTGAACCGTGTGGTGTCTCACAATATTTATATTTGTCGTTTAAACGTGTTCTTCTTTTAATTAGTTGGCGTTAGAGAAAGGTGGCAAATAAAGCTCGCCCCTGAAGTAATATTGAATAATTTGTGTATTGTTGGGCCATTGTCTGCCGTGTGTTCCACACGATGTTCTGTTTACGACACGTGTTATAATGTACAGCTGTGCCCAATAATACTGAGATGCCAAAATCTCCGCCTTCTTTCATTTATTTACACGATGGTTTCACACAGAGGCCTTGCGCAACAGAATTTTCACAAATACGATTTTCGACAAACAAGGTATCTGTGTAAAAAGCAGCCGTATTTCAGCAGACGTAGTGTAGTGATATTCATATATGCCTGATAGTATATTTATTGAATCAGTTTTTCTAGACTGCCATACTGTATGTTGTTGAATTATATATCCAACACTTGAAAGATTTACTGCTTTTAGTCCTGATGATCACATTGACATACTTATGGTTTATAAATCGACCTAGTACATTTAAATCTACAACGCATACCCATTTCTACCCTATGAACCGATATATTTAAAGTCTTCGCGCCGACTGTATAACTAATTACAACATATTTCGGCCAATTAGATTTCAGAACCTCCAAGAATTAATGATCTTTAGTTTCTGTATGAAAAAATACAGAAAGTGCTGTATTGTGGTACATTCTACAATAAAATAACTTATTCGCTTACCTTATTTAAAGCCCAAGTATCAAAGAAATGAATAACTTCTCCTTTCGAAAGACTGAAGTCAGAACAGTGAAAGTTCCTTGTAGTTTGTGTCTTGTGTCGTTAATACCGATATGTGGACCTTAGACTGAGTAATGTTTCCAGTTACAGAGAGAATCACCAACTACTGTCTCAATCTTTTGGAACCGTCATTTATAAAGGAGGGAGCTTAAGTAAGTATTTGTCGAGAAGCCAGTAGCGGGCAGGCTGTATTGGGGGAGGCTTCGACCAGAGTTACTGACGTCCTGGATGGCTGCAAGATTGACCCCTCAGCTCCTACATGTTGTTTGAGTCATCAAAAAGAGACAAGCTGCTGTAGAGAAGACATCTGAAATGGTTTATCTCGTAGCGGCCATTCTGGTTGCGATCGGGCACATGTTCACGCGTGTTGCGCACCACGACCAAATGGATGGCATAGTTGAGCGACGACAAACCGAACTAAATACATGGACATATCCAAGGCAATTGTTCTCTAAATTCTAAATAAATTAACAAACACAGAACAAAATATGTTGAATCATTTACGAATAACAATATGCTAGCCCTTGTAATCTTCGCGAAGGATTTCAGTCGTAAGGATATATTATAACATAGATCTTTCGTCATCAACATACTTTATCAAAAGGATATCTGTATCATTCTAATACACAAACCGTTGTGTATGTTACTTATGCGAGAATATGTTATACGTTTTAAAAGAAAGGCTTGAAGAAGTTCAAGATGAGTTCGGGGGGGGGGGGGGGGGGATTCGGACAGCTGAAATAATCCTCATTTTAATATTAACAACTTGAATATGTCTGTCGTGTAACTGTTATTAATCAATTTGGCATTGTTTATTATAACCGGTATTTCAGAAAAGGACACATTTTCAGATCTTGGCCAGTGAGTCTTGTAAAATCTGTGCGCATTAATCTGGACATAGAAGAATGCTGATTGTGTCTACCGAAACACACCTAACCACCCCTAGGCCACTAATTAGTACATTAAGGTGACTCAAGGGTCGAATGAAGACGCGTCAAGAACTGTCGTATAGATTTTACCAAGTCAAGGTCTCCAATTTGACAGTTTTTGTGAGAGGATCCCCCGAATCAATAATCACAGATAATTAGCGTCAGTTCCTTCATTTGCTCCTGTTGACTGTGGGTTTAGATACACTCGCTTCTGACACACTCGAACGGGACAAAGCCAGCTAGTTAAGTTAATCATTGACACTGTTTGTAGTTATTGATGTCATTATCGCTCATTTCCTCTGAGTTTGAGTTGTCAAACAGGAAGATTAACAAAATGTCTCAGCTTAATGCAATTAACACGATATGTTTCTATTTCTGGTTTAAATTTCCTCCTATAAATAAGTGAGATATTGTTTTGATTTTTACACATAAAATAATCATCGCAATTAGAACTTCAATCGTTTTAAAATGATGTATTTTAAAGAAACAATTGATATGTAAGATGACATATTTTATTTTAAAAGTCGGTTTGATGCAAAATACAGTGAAGGTTAGCTAACGAGTAGCCAGATCACCGACAATACGTCGTATGCTATATGTTTATGAAAATGAGGAGTTCGTCTTGCCAAAAAATCTCCCCCCTTGTTCATTTCTACTCTGTGTACTGAAAACTGCATGCAACGGAGAAGCATTTCTGGTTGACAAATACCGTATGAAGCGACACTCACTTTTGTCACAAAAGCATATATATATTTTTAGTAAGTGTAATCACACTAATTAAAGCCGATAAATAATTTCATGTTATAGATAAATTATACATGTATTCGTTTAGGTGCAGGATTTCTAAATTACAGATGCATTTTCTCTTTGTTAAATAAAAATATACATCTCTTCTTATTCTGTTAAAGCTAGCATATATTTTATCAAAATCTTGATTTTAGTTTAACCCGGAGATATTATGTTGTCGATAAATGGAAAACTGACTATCCGCACTGAACCTCTAGTTACCCATTTTTCAGGCATTCAAGTAGTGTGTTTTTAAGTCATGTTGTACACATGTGCTACATTGATTAGATTACAATCATGTTAGTAATTGGCATAGTCAAGTTTATAATTATTTTCTGCAATCATTTACGTAATGTTGCTCTTGAGTTTCATGCAAATCTCAACAAGAGAAAAGAAAAGACACATTTTGTCCCTGACGCTTGGTTTTTGTTGTATACATCAGTTAAATACAATTATGTATATCCGACGAACTTTCAAAGCGGGCGACGAAGATGGGTCGGAAATGACAAGATAATGCTGCGAACTGCGCATTTTACAAATGTTTGAGCTAGAAGTTCTTCCTCTTGTTTAAAAGCGAATAACTGTCTACAAGAAACAGCGACAAATTATTGGAATTAGCAGGAGCGTACCTGGCGAGTTTGTTGTTCTTATTTGTGTCTATTTCTGACGATATCCACTTAACCCGACAAGACAGGGGAATGACAGGAAATTGGGCCACGGGTTGAGGCAGCCTCCTAAACAGTTCGACCTCACCGTAATTTATCTCACCAGTCCTGTCGGTCTGTCCCGAGTCACATTCTCAATCCACAATCAAGGCTTTCTTGTTGTGACTCAATTTGTTCGCACTACGTAAAAGAATTCAACAATGTCTTGAACTACTCGTCAAGCAAATTAAAGCCAGTTTAGGGGAATTTCTCGTCAATGTGTTACGTTACCTTCGGATTATCTCGTGCCAAGTCGAGTCTTACCAACATTTTTTTCAACTTAATCAGAATTGCTGTTATGTTTCTTCAACACGGTTAGGTTTGTTTTTTTTAACTTTGCGATCGGGGAATATTTTATGAGATGTGTCAAAATATGGTTTTCGTACAGCTTTTAACATGTGTTGTCGTTAAGTTTTTGTTTGTTTGTTTTCTTTTTGCTATAGACACAAAAGAACATCGACAAGTATTAAGTCTACAAGGATCGTTGGAATGCTCGGACAAATTAATATACTGAGAGCGTTTAACCGCTAACTCTGCAAACATCAATTGTTCTGGTTTATTTCTGAACAAACGAAGACGACTTGTTTTCTTAGATGAGTAACTAATGGCAGTGTGGACAGAGAGGATTAGCTTGTGATGTAGTACGAGAGCTTTAGTGTACACCAGCCAATTATACAAGCAGCAGAAAGATAATACAATAACAAAGAATTCTTAAAGTCAATATATCTGATAATCCTCTTCTCTATGACATCAGCACTCCGCACCGCCACCGCTCAAGCGGGGTAACCTCCGTTCAGTTCATCAATGCTCTCCTTTATCATATGCTATTCAAGGAGTATTGGCATCGAGTTACGAATTCTTTATAAATCAACATTACTTAGGTGATGAAAAGGGTGTGTTTTAAGTAACAGAAAATGAATGAATCCCATATACAGAAAACTGAGTGATTGATCAGACGCATTGTTTCAAACTCAGTCCAAGTTGTGTTTAACGATTTATTTGTTATTGGCGTTGGATTTTAATGACACCCAAATGTTGAAACTAATGAACTCAGGAATTGTTTTTAATTTGACATACGATCGTTCTGATTTATGTTATGCAAAACAAAGGTGAACGGATATATATGTCACGGTCACATATGAATTCGTAAACACTGAACATTTTTAAACACTGAAAAAGATAGTTGTCGGTACCAGTGTGACCGTAACGCTGTTTATGGACTCACGCACGCATGGGTTTATGCACATCCATTAGATTTTATATTCCCTTTTTTGCTATGTAAATTGAACTGAAGCTGAATCTAAACGAAGCCTACATGTCACTCCGACATTTACTTCCATCTTAATCGTTTATAGTCTAACAAGTCCAGGTCTACTTTGGATTGGTGGATAAAACGCCAATTGGCACTAATCGTGTATCTAAACTTACCCATATTTAGATTTCAAAACTGTGTTGAAATAGCAAAAAATCACAGAGGGCTCTGTCTTCCATTTCCATAAATGCGTATAAATGTTTTGTTACGTGGAATTTCGGCAAATATCCATAATGGGGTTAATTAATATAGAATAATAAAAATCCGAACAAGGACGTCATGTGGGTAAATAAATTATATATACCAAGATGATTTCATTTCTCTGAGTTTCTCTTATACACTAAACGGATCTCTGGAACAACTGCGATTAGTTAACATTAGTTAAAATTTAGAGCATTTTTGTAACAATCCAACGGTTTTTTGTTTTAAATAATAAATACGTCTTTGATTGGCTGACAACAGTAACATCTGACACTCAAACTTTCCAGAAAGAGAAGTCGCGATCTTTCGATATTTTCCTCTCAGATTTATTATCGCCTCTTTTATCCGGGGATGTTTTGATCTAATTTCTGTATCCAAATTTAAGCATAACAAGTTGTTGGATCACTAGAAAGGTTGAAGAAGAGAGTATTTTATCCGTGTGCTCTAATACATTCCAGTTGTCTAATGTAGGTCAATGTTCAAATAGATGACACATTTTGATCTAAATATTGACCACTGAGGCACGTTTGATAAGAGGAACGCTGCAACGATATGTATTTAAATATATTTTATTATTGCGACAAATAGCAAATAAATTGAAAACAAAAATCTGAACGAAGAAAAAATTATAAATTTTGTGTGAGAATTGTTGTTGTTTGAGATAGCTGGATATCTCTCACTTCCCTGTTCAGCCAATTCCCCCTTAATCGCCATACTAACATGACCTGAATGATCGTCAGATAACACGGACATGTATCTGGATTTCATGTAAACACGGATTATCTTTATTTTGTCTTTAAAGCCTTTTCTCATATATTCAATACCAAACCAAACACTGCGTCAAAGCCGTCGGACATATTCGCTGTCGAATAATAACAGTTTGTTCGATTTTAGTTTTCCTCAGCTTTTCTTTTCCGTGCCCACTAACGCACATATATAATAAACACTGTATTGCATGTTAAATTTTGAGCAACTTTTGTGGGTTTGACGAGATTAATTTGGGATACTGTGCATTTCTTTTTTAAATACGTTGTGTAGGATATATCACGAAGTGTTTGGAGTATGGTTATTGAATTTTATATTATTAATCTTACTGACAGGCATTCAGACAAGAATCAATTCGATACACAATTTTATAATTGGTACGCCACTGACTTTATCTGATCATTATTCATTTTTAGGCTTTGAAAAGTTTTAATTGTGTAATTTCCAACACATTAACATTAGTGCTTGAGAAGATCTTTCGCGTACAGTTCTAAATGATTTGCAAAAGATTGTCTGGCGTACATACAGTTGGATGCCAGTAGACGGAAGCTGGCTTACATTAAATTCGTTTTCTTCAGAACGACAATGTTTCTCTTATCACCAGAAGTCAGCTAGATACCTTGATAAAAAATGTTTGCTTATAAATTGCTTAGTCTAAGTGTTGATAGTGGGCGTTATTTCTTATGGCAATCAATAAGTATTCAACCAGCAAATAACGTAAGTGCCTTCCGCGTCAATTCTCAACACCTTAATACCTATGTAGTGTATAGAATTGTATTTTACTTTGTGTGGGTAGAGAGGGAGGATAGATACTTCCAAACCATCGTCGGGAGGTGTCGCGGGCGATGTAACGATTGTTTGTATCAGGGCGAATTGTTGGGAAGAATCCGCGCATCTATTTGTCCTTCTAAACAAGTATCTATTAGTGTCAATGCTGGCCGGTAGAATTGGAAAAATGATCGACGTAAAGCCTCAAGCTAGCTTACTTACCAAACAATCGAGAGAGACTTAAATATCTCTCATTCTCCGTTCAATCAAACTGAATTCCCTTAAACTGTTGGAAGGACATTGTGTAATACGTGGTCAAATATCAAACCAGTCTGGAAACTAGAACATCCAAGGTGTGAACATACCTGAAAGTAACACGTGGTTAGCAGGAAAACATTGTGTTGTTCTTTTCCACGTTATTTAATCAATGTCCACGTCCCTGTCATACCAAAACGTGATGGCCGGACGATCTTCATCTAAATTGAATAAAGCCGCTACAGTCAGGTTGAGTTATCCAACCACCATCATTACCCTGATGACGGAATTCACCACACAGCATTGATCCATATTAATGAATGATTATGTTTTCAAACTCTGCTTTACAATTAAAGTCGAAATCCACCTTCATAGCAAATATAACTCCTATCTATTGCAGCTACGGTGCTTTATTGCTGCTGGAAACAGACCCTTTATCGGGATATTTTGGCAAGTTTTTAGAGGAAGATTCGAATCTGTTATTATCATCGCCAATCGTTTAGTGTAATAAAGAAATAAAATCCGTTTTTTATATATGACATTTTCGTGATGTTGGTTTACGAGATATACGTTGTACTTTGTACTTCGCCTTTGAGACGACTAGGCATAACCACAAAACAGGAAACTAACATTTATTGTAATTTGTTATTGCAAAATACATTAAAAATGTATTGATTTATCTGAAAAAGAGCTTTAATCTGATGAGCAGTCTTATTATTGTCATGAACAAATTGAACAGAAGTTTTCAATCATTATGCATTGTTGAAAGTCAGTTTTCCCGGCATATATTACGTGAGTCATCGTCTCCGGATGGTTATTCCTACAGTTTGGCAGCCTCTCAGTTTTCTTCCCATCAAATCAACAGCTCAACCTTCAGGATTGGATTAACCCCCACCTGTCGCCCAAAACCGCATATCTGATCACATAAAACAGTCAGGTATTAATAAGAATTATGTATAGATCAAGGAGATTTTTCTAACCGTTGGTTGGATTCATTTCTCAGCAAAGACATTAAACGGGGTGATTTCTCTCGGCTTGTTGATGTCCACATGTCAAACAGGGAGCCAGATTAACATAGCCCCGTAAGAAACCCGTAGCAAATCTCAGGAACAACAGTTAAATGCCCGAATTCAACGTTATATTATAGCGCGAATATCAACACCAGACCCAGTTCAGGGCCACGTAATATCACAACACACTAAATACATGCAGGTCTACACACCACAAAGCTTAACACAAAATGGTGCTAAATTTTCACATGAGGGTTGGGCAATGTCCAGATTTGCCAACACACAAGAATACCTATTGTGAGGACGAAATGATCAATCCAAAATTTGTATCAACTCTTTGGCATTGTAACTCATTGGAAAGTACTATCCGAGGGGATTGGTTCTGAAGAATTTCTCAACTTCCCCTGACGAATTCATTTTAAACTTCAAATAATTTATCCTATCCAAAAAGTATTTAATAACCCGAAAACCACTATCTAATTTATTTAAAATTTTTCTTTATATAAATTGAGGAAAAGGATTTATTAGTGTTTCACTTATATGATGGTGTTCTACCTCAACTATGAATAGCCACAATATCACAACCATACAAGGTAGATTTTTGTTATGTTGGAAAAAAGACTCAAATTCAGATTCAAATTATATAATAAGATGCTATACTAACTTGTCGTTTTAATATTAACGTTAATTATTCAGCTCAATAAGCATGTATGGCACGTTTCGTTTGCCTCCTTTTCATATTTATATTTTTGTTTATATAAGTTTAAAGAAAGTGAATGTGGATAGATTTGACTTTAATCTGAAAGTCAGACATCTGATTTATCGTGATATTTAAGTATATGATAACATTCACATGGTTATACAGATCTTAGGTAACTTGTGCTTTGATATCTTCTCGCGTACTCATTACCCGATCTCGGGTCTATTTGCAATGGAGTCGCC
>JAVFBZ010164527.1:0-17280 GCA_032466195.1 Katharina tunicata
TGACCCTGCAGGCCTACTGTTGCGTCATATGCGTTAGTTTTCATTGTGACGTTGTATATGGATGCATGTAATTTCACTAACACATGTGTGTCTTCATTGAACGTCAGTGAAATAACACATTTATGAGTGAAGGAAATCCTGATATTTCACCTTTATATAAATAATAATGATCATTATAAACACAACTAATCCAGGTTGCTTGCTATATCCAATCTAGTATTTTGTTATTTTACAGAATTGTAGAAGTTTACTGCAGGCGATTGCAAGGTAAGAAATTTTCAAATTCTCTATATTAAAACTTAACTTAAATGAACTATATATTTATCAATTATATATACATTAACTGTTGGTTTATCTGATATACATTAACTGTTTATTCTCACTTTTTGTCATAGTTTCTCATTTACATTGTATAATTGCTTTTCTCGAGATACATTTATTTAGAAACTTGTCTCTGAGAATTGATCTAGATCATGAGATGATTTATCGGCTTTAATTAATCTATATCCCTGTGCCAGTGTGATTACTCTTGATAAAAATAAATTTGTGTTACTTTCAAAAATTATTTTAATCTTTAAGGTAGAATCAATGGTTTTATCTATAATTAAAATAAATATAATATATACATTACTAGCCTAGGGTTATTTTAATCTTCTCAAACACACAATCTCATATGGGATCAATAATATAAAATGTAGGAAAGTAATTTGAAAGTAGATGTATATTATAAATGTCAGATGCCTTATTTGTCCTTTAAAGTGAAAATTGAATTTAAATCTAAAATTGAAGTTATTGTTTGTTTGTTTTTTAATTTCGTTTGAAATCAGTACATTTTTGTTGTGGATGACAACTGCATTTTCTTCTTTACTTTGCTTAAGCTATTTTTCTTTCTCATATCTTAAATTAGTCTTTTGTGTTTCTTGTCACTTTTGTCTTTGCATAATTTAGTTAATCTTCATCAATTTTGTTTTTAATTATTTGCACTGATTTTGTAACTTACATGTAGTGCAGGCACAAATCCTCTCAGCTCTGCTTTTTGTATCGCTTATGGTAAAGTGCACCTAGCTCTATTGCTTCTTGATATATCTATTAGTAAGATGCATCAGGGCGCCGTGGTCCAATGTTGGACTACAGGGCCCCTTCACTGAACCTGGATTAGGTTGATTCCCCCTGAGAATCTTAGTGATACAAGGGGAGTTTTCAGGTGGCTGCGGAGTTTACATGGTGTTTTTTTTACGAGGTTTATCCTCGGTTTTCCCCCATAAACCAACAACGCAATTCGGCTCATAATATAAGTGAAATACTCCTGAGTACGATGATAAAACCCAATCAAACAAATAAATAAATAAATGTAAACTATGTCTGTGGCCTAAAGTTCGCGTGAAATTATCTATAAGTATTGATTGACAAGATATAGAAGTAACTCATAATTCTGCCAAATGTGGCGTTAAACACCAATCAATCAATCATAACTCTGCCCATGCAGAATTGCATATATTTTCTCCAAACATTTCTTTAACCGGTTTTAAACTCAATTCCTTAATTATGTTTATTCTTTGGTAAATATATTGGATATTCGCTCTTTTCACAATCTTCTGTTTTTGTTCAGATATATTTATTATTATTTTATTAAAAGAGTTATACATCTTCTGGTTTCTGGTTCTCTTTTTAAAGATTTATAAGATATATAAAAAATAACATTATTGGGAGATTGGACAACACTATAAATTCATTTGAGTTGTTTATTTTCTATTCGGATAAGGGCATGATAATATGTTCCAACTGTGCTTTAAAATAAACATATAACAATATCAGCTATGCAAGGATACTATTTACCGGTTAGTTTTGGACACATAGAAAGTTTAAGCAATAATTATAATCGTATGCTTTAAACCTTTTTGTTACATATTTTTATTCAAAAGAAAACTCAACTGATCAAATGCAATGCTCATCCCATTATGTTTATTGTAGAAATCATCTACTTGTTTTACTTTTCTGTTTAAATATTGGAGAAAAACAATAAATAAATATAAAATCTACTAAAATAAGACGAGATTGGATGGGTAGCTGCGACATTGTATTAAGCAGATATTATTACAACTATAAGCCGTTGCTTGAAGCTGTAATGTTAAAGCTGCCTATAGTAATGCAGCCTATAGTAATTCGGTGTCAGTTAAGTCATACTTATTTTTTGGATGAAAATTTAAAAGAATTCAATTTAAAGTGCTAATGTGGATTTTAGTTTCACTTTTGATTAACGATTTTACTTGTATGTATATATTTCAGTACAAGAACGGTTGACAAAGCAGATAGCCGTGGCGATTTTAGAAGCAATTCAACCTGCTGGTGTAGGGGTAGTTGTTGAAGCTACGTAAGTATCTATACATTTATGTTTAATAAAATTATCAAACTTTGAAATTATACGGTACATAAACAAATTGTATTGTGTCATAAGCATGGATACATTTTCTTACCCTAAATGCTCAACAATTTCGACCCCTTTACCCCTTAACAAAGTACATGTTAAGTGGAGAAAAATCAATTTTGAATTTTTTATTTTTTAATGAAGTTCAGACATGAAGCTACTGGACAATAAAAGTTTTAGTTCCAAATTCACATTGATAAATTCAATAAATTATTTAACACTTGCGCCCTTAAAGTCAAATTTTTTGAGGATTTAGGGTATTTGGTTTTGACAAATTATCATAAATCAAGTAACATGAAAGTTTTTCTTGGGGGGGGGGGGGGGGGGTGATAAATTATGTTAGGCTATATGTTCTTGAGACGCGTGGTACACAAATCATGAGGTCACCATAAAGTATCGTTATTGCTAGTGCATCATTGGGGAAGAAAACCCCTGTGGTGCTGCATGTGACACTTCATCTCTCACGTCAAAAGAGCATATCGCCTCAGTTTGATTTCAATGTGGCGCTTCCGTGAAATTGGTCTATAAATTTCAATGATAATTGTATATGAGCTTTTCATGGTGACTGTCAATAGTGTCAAACAAAAAACGGCTCCGTTTTCATTTTAGAAATCTGGAAACCTAAATCTCTTGTAATTGATGATGTATCTCTGGATCTGGTTCTGGACCTCTGGCTCTGGCGAAGTGTGAAAGACTATAAGAGAATATTTATATTGTCACTAGTACTGGAGGAACATTTTAATGCCTAACAACATGGCACGACACTTTTCATTTCAAGTGTCACTGTTCAATATTTATTGCTCTCTTGATTGAGGTTTTACGCCATGCTTATAAGTTAAGGCTGTTTAAACACTCATCAATCAAATCTCATCACAGCACAGTATTTTCATTTTTAAAAAAATATAACACTCTCTGATACTGAACAGATTCTAGTCCAGAAATTTAAATCTACGACTAGCAGAGTCAGGCATTGAATTGCCAGCAGTAAATGCTGGCCACCTAAATCACTCAGCTATCCAGCCAACTGCTGGCATTCAAGTGGCTGATTCTGAGATCCGCAAGCTTAGCTTGTGGGTTAGCTTGCTAAATTTTATAAACTTTCTTTTGGTCACTTTCTAAGAGAAAAAAAAAATTTCAATTAAAATCAAATCAAATTGAACCACACACAACACCATAAATCATTCTCCGAGTATAATGTTACTTTTTTTTTTGCGAGCTTTTCGCCCCCTGAGCTTTGAACCACAACAGGGTGTCCGTCAATATAATTTGTCAATTTCATGCGACAGGGGCGGACTTCAATGAAGCTGTGTAAAGGGGGGTGGGGAATTGACCATTTAGATTTTTTAATCGTTTAGCAAATATCACAGGTGGGACCGACACTCAATCCTTTCACAACACTGCAAATGGGTAGCCCAGGGGGAGGTCTGCCTATATCTCATGGATTTATATTTCCTTACAGTGATATGTCCGAATCAATAAACATGTTTGCTGACTCAGTCTTCTCACCGCCAGATCCAACTGTCATAATGATATGAATGATATAATGTACAGGTAACAAGCCTGTTCTGAACTGAACCTCTTCTCTCATGTGACCTGTTATGTGCCGCGTTTGTGTAATTTTAGTGATGTCTAGTCAGTGTGAAAAACTTTGCTGTCCAGATAAAATGAAATATGTATGTTATATAAATATTTGCTAACACTTTCGTTGTTCATTTACAGCCATATGTGTATGGTTATGAGGGGCGTACAGAAACTGAACAGCAAGACGGTCACAAGTACTATGTTAGGGGTTTTTAGAGAAGACCCCAAAACAAGAGAAGAATTCCTCAGTCTGATTAATCACCATAAAATGTGAAGGGGTGGTTAAATCTAGGTCAAATAACCAATTTTATTACATGAGAATTGACATTTTACCAGTATGTGAAAATGTCTTCTAATATGAATTTTAAACTAAATAATAAACTGGTATGCAATTTTTACATGTGTATCTTATGTAAGGTTTAATGCTTTATGACACGTTTCATTCAACAAAATAGTACACTTTTTTCCAAGTTTTACAAAATTGTGTATTGATTTGATAAAAAGAAATAAACAAGATTTGTATTGTTTTCATATGCCTAGTTTAATAGTTAGTTCACCTTTTCACTTTTAATTCTATCAAAATAAGACCATTTTAGAATTTTTCCTTTACTTTGTCAAAAAAATTTTTAAAGTAAAAAGTTCTTAAAATCACCATTAATTTCTTTTCACCCTGTAATTCTTTGGTATATTTATATTTTATATACATTTCAGCATTGTGCCATTACACATACACATTGACAAGGCCTTTAATTATTAATGGGAGATATGCATGCTATTATGGATTACTTTGACTTAAATGATTTTTAGTAATTTTATTGGCATAGGTAATATATATCAATAATCATATAAGCTTATAATCTTTTTAAAGATGGCTTTATAATACTGAAATGTATTTAAGTAACTTTACAATTAACTGAGATGACTTCCTTGTTTGACAATTTTCGTGTACTTAATGACTTAAATCTGAGGAACCACAGACAAGTGAGTTTGTGGTCTCTGGGGAGGAAATGTGGAGGTTCATGGTTGTATTATACTATTAATTTGTGATCTGTCTTTCTTTCAGATATTCTGACAATGTTATTACATCTATATGTTTTGTTGCAGTTATACAATGTTCCTTATAAACAGTGTCAGCGTTATTAACTGTTTGGTTTTTCTTTTGTCGGAATTTCAATATGGAGACAAGTGTATTTTCTGTGGTTTTGCTAAAATTGTTACAAATGTTAATGATTTACAAAATCAACAATCTTAAGGATTTGCTGTTTTTTTTACAAAATATCCACCTAACAAGTGATAAAGTTTCGTTTTTTGTTGAAATGTTAACAATAAATATATATTATCATACACTGTAACATACATAAGTACATTACTTAATATATTATTATGAATTTTATTTGTTATATAGAGTGTTACTCAAGTCCTTATAAAATATTAAAGTAATATATTGAAAGATTTTTTTTTTTGTGTATGTACATGTATATAAAATATGGAAAATATCTGTTAACAAATAGTACCTTAATCTGTCTTGCAAGATGTGATTTCACTTTAAAAGTCTTGTTTAGAGGTCGTTTTCTAAGCTTTGGGGCTTTGATGACCAAGCTCCGAGCTAATTTTGTATCATAAGGGATCTTAGAAGATTTGTTGTACTTTTTTTCTTTTTGTCAATTTTTGTTTAATTGTTATCAATTCCTTTTTGGGCTTCGACAGTCAAGGGATGCTCAAAGCCAATTTTGTATCATAAGGGATCTAAGAAGATTTGTTGTACTTTTTCTTTTTGTCCAATTTTTTTAATTGTTATCAATTCCTGTTTGGGCTTCAACAGTCAAGGGATGCTCAAAGCTAATTTTGTATCATTAGTGATCTAAGAAGATGTGTTGTACTTTTTTTCTTTCTTTGTGTCAATTTTTTTTA
The DNA here is from genome assembly GCA_032466195.1 of Katharina tunicata. Lineage (NCBI taxonomy): Eukaryota > Metazoa > Mollusca > Polyplacophora > Chitonida > Mopaliidae > Katharina > Katharina tunicata. The sequence goes on from JAVFBZ010164527.1 coordinate 5,918, forward strand.
ATTGTTAACAGTTCCTTTGATATCTTTTTTTAATCAATGAATGCCTTTTTTTTTAAGTTTAAAAAGATACTTCATGTTTTTACAATTTAGTTTTAAGACACAAAAGTGTAAACGTTTTTAATGTAGACTGTAGAGTAATAAGGTCCAGGGTTAGATGCACCACATTGGTCCAGTTTCAGCTTACCTGAACCCTGGAACCAATTGACAGTGTTACTGATATGAGAGACAGACCAACAACTCACACAAACTGTGTGAAATGCCTATAGTATATATTATTAATATTATCCCTATAATGAACGTTATGCCTACAATGTATGTTATGCCTACATGCATATTTTACGCTATGCCTATAATGTTATTTTTACCTATAATGTAACTTATGGCAAACTATAGTATTGTATAAGGTTGTTCTGAGCATGAAAGCAAAATTGTTATATCACGAATGGGTTATGGATCCAGTCCTCACGTTACGTTTTCCATATATGTGTTATTTTAATTGGCATACCCTGTTTCTTAATATGTTCCAAAGACAGATGAAACATCTCCTGTTTAATATGTATAAACTCTCAAAGATAGATCTTTAATAAGATGGTAATCTCATTGTATCATACTAAAATAGACTCGTACTTTTCTCGACATTGAGAAGAATACTAACACATTCAATATAATGACAAGCTATTCTTGTTGTTTCTGCAAAAAAAGTACACTTTTCAATGAATCGTCTAAATTTTACTACCAACTTATTTCAAATTAAACTTAGAAAAAAAAATTGTCACAGATCCGATTCTATTTAGAGTCAGTATTAGGCAGAAAGAAATAGATCAAATCGTGAGCCAGTGCCATCTAATCGGCTATAAACTTACTCGCTGCAAACAGCAGACAGAGAGAGACAACTCTGTCTAGGCGAACAACAAGATGCCAGATCAATATCTCAGAGTCAAAGACTCGACGATAGAGAGAATGATTCGATTCTTTATTTTAGAATGCTCATTGTACATCCGTATACTTAGAACTTATAACGAACATGTGATGATGCTTTCAAAGACTTTGGCACTTCTTGGTCTATTTAAATATTCACAGAGAATTGAGTATTTCTTGAGTACATGATACAAACATAATAAAATGCAATGTCAATCAAATTGATATCCAAAGCTGTTAACTTATTTGTATGGGTCTATTGGTGAGGATCGCCAGACCCATTATGAACACAATTCTCGAAAGATTTGAGACTCGATCTTTATCGTGCGTATGTGATGCAGTGGGCATCAGTTATGTTTTATTACCACTCCCCACAAGGCCCACAGTCTTGCGATTATAACTAATTTGGCATCAGTAATATTTATAAAGTAGAGGAAGAAAATTTGTTTGCCCCCACGGGAATTCGAACTCTGGCTTTAGTAATATCTGGCATATATAATGTCTATAAGGTAAATAGACCCACCCCAAAGACTATAGTTTAGCTTTAGACCCGAGACTATATATATATATACATACATACATGACGTCAGGTGAGACCATGGGTTTCAAATTCATTAATGAACAACATCACCCAAGCGTATACCTCATAGCAAGAGGAAAAGTAAATATATGCATGTCACAATAAGATGACTGGATCCCTATAAGTGCAAAATCTCTGTCGGCAGATTCCGATATGCATGTTCTCTGAGCTATGTTGACGGTATATCGTTGAGGGTGATTTCCGCCACCCATCTGGCTGAAACGCTGTACAAATATAATAAATATTAAAGTAAAGTGTAAATCCCCAATCGAAAACTTCAAATTATAATATTACCCAATATTGAGATATACCCAATATTACCCATGCAATATATAAATGTATTTAAAAGAAATATGTATACCGGCATACTTGTGTCTATATCTGAAAGGTCAATTCACCTTTTAATAAAAGACAACAGCTACAAATATAGGGCTGAGTCATATAATCTACTTTCTGTTTCATGACATAACGTAAAATGAATGTGAAAATGGGAAATGACTACCGCTCTTATAAATGTGAATTGTATATGTCGCATTTAAGCAGACCCTATAGAGTCTGTTCAAGGTAGTTTCACTTTTCTCTATGTATGAGAAGAAAAAAAACGCGTCATTCCTGAGCACTATAATGATGGCCCTCCTTGAACAATGTCGAAGTTCTCTTGGTCACCTAATAAGTCCGCATGGAAAACCATCAAATCCTGGAAACATAAATTCAGGCCCTCGTGAGAAACCACCAAAGTCTGTAGCAAAGTAAAACTTTTAAAGTCCCTCCAAACTATCAAACCGTTTTTACAACTATACCAAACTTTCTATATATTACACTATAGCTGAAAACAGTCAAACTAGGAGACTGTATATATGACGTATATACACCTTCCTGAACGGAAGATTATAACTCCCTCTTTAATAAGTACAATGTCCTCCCGGCAAACCAAACAAACTAACTCTAAACATGATCTCGGAATGCGCGCCACTTCTGACATAGCCTAACCAAAATAGATATAAGCCGCGGTTACACGGGCATCGAAAAGGTGGACTGGCTTTTTTAAGTTCGCCAATTAATGACGGTTTGCGGTTACACGGCACTTTTGAGAGCCCTGTCAGCAAGCGTCGCGAGAACCTTGGCACACTGCCAGCTAGCTGCTATATACACAATGGAAAAACGTCACGGCATTCCAAAAACGCCACCTGTAGGTGAACTAAACTGATGCGGATTATTGTTTACCCATCAAATTTTGTGGGTCCAAAAAGGTGGTCTATTCTGATCCGGATCAGATTTAGTCCACCTTTTTTTGACCGTTTAAACGCAACCATAAATCTGATCCGGATCAGAGCCGGCTTAGACCCATCAATTATTGGCCGTGCGCATGTAACGGTGGCTATTCATGCGCACGAAAATGTGAAACTCGTTCGTCGTTGTAGGCCTGTAAGGATATTTCCCTGAATGCTGTAGATATGAGCTATTGCCGACTCCATAATTATGTAACGACTGGGATAAGTCACACTCGCGGACACAGTTGAAATCGTTATACAATATATTGCTTTGTGAAAATGGGTAAGAATGCAATTGTAACTCTCCCAATAAATGACGTACGGGCGTTGTCTTATATATCTGAAATGTACTTAAACAATGGCGAATTTGAAATAAACTTAATTTGGCCGAATTATTGTACAAGACTAGAAAATCTGGCACGGTACTTAGAATGTGGAATTGGCTTTCAGTTGAAAAATACGTTCATGGAACTATATAGGCCTACATAGTCTAAACATATCGAGTTACTCAGAATATAGACTATATAAGTCAGCGAATTAGGACAACAATTTAGTAATACATGTGAAATGATAGTGGATATCATATAAAATTATAAATTATTCTGGAGAACTGTATACGGCTAGGTGCGAAAACAGTCGGAATAGCACCGTTTATTCAATTCAGCACGGTTCAATTCCATTCAGTTTACAAATTGCGAATCGACCAATAATCTATATCAATGACTTAAATAAGTCTATATATGATCTAATCAGCCAATATTGTACAGTTAGTGAATCAGATAAATCGAGAGATGAGTGATAAATGAATTGCACCATGCATGAATCGGTGCATGAATTGCTCAGTAAGTTATCAGGTTGTAATTCCACAATGGACAAAGCGAAAAGATACCAAATGAGAATCGACTTCAAAACAGCAAGACCTTGGGCAAATCTACAGATTATAGCCTATAGTGTCACATGACTCTCATTGATGTATTATATAGGTGCGTTTAATCGACGAAATCTACACGTTTAAGCTTATTGTCATACAGATAAATAGGTTTTAACATGAATTGGGCACACACCTCTATAATATGGGCCTTATATATATAGGGGAATTGGCCGATATACCTATAATCTTACATGAGACGCGCAAAAATATCATGGAAGATGATATTTAGTCCAAAATGAAGTGTCAAATAGAGACCATTCAATCAAGTAACTGACACCAAGTACAAGAAAGGTTCAGATTAGAGATGTAAAATGTCTTTCTGGTGGCTTTGAAGAGTAGCCTTAAAATGGTTAATAGAAGAACCATTAAAATCTGTTTCTGAGCTAGAGCATTTAATAGTTGTTCTGAGTAGATAATTTCCTAAACCTTTATCGTCACATTATCCCCTTGAAATCAAATCACTTAATTAAGCCTTGGATATACATACTCAAACTCTGGGTTTTATTTTAACCTCAAACAGCTATAGTCGCGTCAATATGGATACCATCAGAAGCCTATATACTAGGCTTCTGATAGCATATATAAAGCAAGCCATGAAGTATATAGTTAAACTATGAAGGTAACTCCATGGTTAAACGATACGCTCATATACAAACCCATATTAATGTAATTCAATTAGATAATATTAAACACCCCGATGGTTAATGGAGAAAACAAGACATTGCGAACACAAAACACGAACGCTTGGCGAAAGAAGAAAAAAACGTTCTCCAAATTCGCTTGTGAGAAAACGGAGAAGAGATGATGGATCCCGCGGAGGTTGGTGCTCAAGTTAGCTAATCCGGTAACCCGTATATATTGTGCTCTTTTGAGAACTTTCAGACATTTGAACCACATGACTCTCCCCATGCATGCAGGGTTACCAATTGGTACCTAATTTTATATAACTATAAACCTGCATAAAAGTATACACTCAAACCTCGCTTAAAACCCAAATGCATGAAACCATCAAGTTTCTGTGTCTCTGGAAAACAATCAACGTTAGAAGATCAACACTTTTCGAAAACTATATATCAACTTCTGTGTATTTATCTTATGTACATATATATGTAGGCCTACACACTGTAGTCCACACTCACAGTACACACATAAAACATATTATTATTCATATACTATTATCAAATTATCTAAAACCTAAATCAACAATCACATTTTTACGGTTATACCCTCTGTATATACTGCACTTGCATACATATTTGATTTAAGGTGTCCCGTCCAATAAATTATGTTTAAATCAAGATCAACACTTTTTGAAAACTATATATCGCGGCTTCATTTACGCCACTAAAGTAGGCCTATACCGATATACATCCGACAATTATATATTCTTAATATAACCCCAATTGAAGACTTTAGATTATTTCTATGTAAGAATTCTCTTACTTCATGGAAACTGTAGGTCCCTAGTGATAGGGTTTCAAGCTTCTGCTCAAAGTTGATCGAACTGTTAAAAAGTTATTAAGAAGGCCTACCACGTATAGCCTAGGCCTATTCTGGGAGTGAAAGATTTGAGACAAACTTTGAAATTTGAACAGTTTGTGCCTGCCTTAACTTCTCCAAATTACAAATTCACCATTCATTTTCTTGTCGTGTCTATTTTGTTTATTCTATTGTTAGACTGTATGCAGACGTTCAGATAATTTAGCATGTGAAATCTGATGAAGCCTACGACGCTCTGAAAATGTCCATTACCAAATGATACATATGAAAGTCCGAAGCCAGAAGGCCTATCCATGGAAGTAAGGCAGATTTTTGCTTTACTTCTATGGCCTATCCAATAGTAATCTTGATAAATCGGATCTTGTCTTCATAACTTCAGTGAATAACAAGTCACCACGGCACAGGAGGTTTACGCTGGTGATTGTTACCGGTAGTTGGCGAAGAGAAGTGCGCGAATGGTCGGAATGTTGTCAATATAAACGTTTTCAACAGTTTGTAAATGGACGAGTGTCAAAGAGCACAAGGTACGAGAACAAAATGGCGGGAGATCACGAATCCGCGGAGAAATGTGAATTAAACTCAATAACATAAATCGTAACGCTATTAAATCATCTTGTGTAAATGGAAAGAGAGGAGTTTTCCACCCGACTGGTTTGGTTTACTGTCAATAGTTTTCGTCTCTTGGTAGGATTTAGTTTGATACCTTGCTAGAACATCATATCCACTGTCATGTTTCTGACGTTTGCATCATTTCTACGGTCGACGCGAAGTCACAGCACAGGGACTCGTATCATATGCACGGGTCTACAACTTTAAAACATAAATTTATATGAGTTCTTGTGAGCCACAGCCACTCAAAGCAATATTGCATGACTTATAGACGCCATGTACTGTTACTGTAATAAAGACAAGACTTTAAAAAAAATTTTAGCCTAACAGCAAAAAAAAGCCATAAATTTAGGCATTATCGCTACCGGTATGTTAGTTTACTTGATCCCTTCGACAGTCCTTCTCATGTTAGCTCATGGATTCCCGATCTCAATATACCAAAGGTGAGATCTTCAGGTTTCCTGTAGTGTCGTAGGAATTGTTGTCCTTCGAAACACCTCATGATATGTGACGAAAGTTACATGTATGCTACTTCCATAAGTAATAAAACCAATCTATGATCAACCCTCTCTCTGTTCTGTATTGCTTGCAAATATACTTGAAACTGAACAGATTTAGGAACAATACGTACAGTTAAGAATGTAAGTTAAGATTAGTCTGCCCACAAATGTGTGGTCACGTTACGCACATGTACAGCTTGCCATTGGCAGCGGCACTGCCAGCACCTTTGTCTACTTAGCAGACTCTTGTGCCATATTCAACAGTGTTTAGCTGAACTCTTTGCAGAGGGTTTTTATCATAGATATGTTCGCCGTCAAAACCCTGCCACCTCTATAAGCTGTTATATTTTAGCAGAGCCAATATACCAATAACTATTGGTTCTATTTTAGCTCACTTGTTGCTGACATGGCTGAAAATGTGCAAGGGACACAATAAAGACTGAGGAAGAGGTCAGGCCAGGCGAGAGAGATAGTCCCTAAAGTTTGTTGAATTGATCCATTAGGCGAAAATGCGTTTTAAGTCTTGTCTACTTGGGTTTAAATAAACTGCTATTTTAATTCCAGATTAACTGTTTTCTTCAATGATATGCCATTACTAATAAAAAGTAACACATTTTCATTTAGTTAGTTTAGTTTAAATAATATGTTTATTGGCTCATTGCCTATGTTCATGCCGCCCCAAGAAAATCCCAACTTTCAATTCGACATGATAATTAAGTGTAAAACAAAAGTTGTAAATAGCACAATGTAGTGAGGGAAAGAAATCTACATGTACAATCTATGTACCAGTATACTTAATGAAAAATATTGTGTTAAAATCTTTAAATTTTTGCTAGTTTCTTTTGTAAATTTCTTTTAAGTACTTTAAATCCTTTGTATACATGTAGGTTACTTGGTTTATACTGTATCTTTGACAGATCATGTAAGATGGATGTTTGGAAGGTATGTCCTAAGTTGATCACTATGAACAAAGACTGCACGCAATATGTGGGATACATTGATACCAGTGTAAGTATCATTTGAAGTAGATTAGATGAAGATTAGATGAAGCTGCCTGGGTGGTTTCTTGGATCAAAGGCATCAAAAAGCTGATTTATTGTGGAGTCTTGTTTATTGTCAGGGCTGTTGAGGGTGGTTGGACTTATCAGTGAAATAACCTGAAGTACAGCTTAAAACCCCTTTCAGAGAAAAAAGGTCTTCCACTTTTTATTCTGTGAAAACAAGCTGTTGCTTTGTGGTTGCATATTGCTTTTCTGTCATCTCATTTCTGATTTTTTTAACTTCAAGACTTATATCAAGGCACGGTTGGTGAGAGCTTCCACTGCCCTAGTGCTCTGAGGTAAGGGGTATCAGGAAGCTAGTTGGTCTGTTGTGTCTTGTTTTGAGCCCTGCCCTTATCCTGTGGTGTGATTGTCTTGGCACACCATCATATGAGTGGCAGGTGGTTGGGTGGGAGCCTCCTGTGCCTTCGTGCTCTCTGAGCTAAGGGGCATAGGATGCCGATTTGTTGTGGTGTCCTGTTTTGTTAATGTTATGTAAATGTTTTGTCCTGTTTTGCCATTTGCCAGCGTCATTTGCATTGGTTTCCTTCATCTCTTGGGCTGGCATGCGGTCATATAAGTAAAATAACCTTGAGTAGGGCATAAAACCCCAATCAAACAAATCGTATGAGTGAAATCATCTTAAATTCAGCATAAAACCCAAACCCAAAAAATAAAGAAACTGTAATTTATATGGTGTAAAACACAAGGAAAACCGTGATCAATCAAGCTTTTCATTTTCTTTTCTCTTTAGTCTGGTTAATTTGCCTTTTTCTTGCAGCAAGGTCAACAGTTTCGTGTTCAGATGGAGTTGCTGTCCCGTGGAAGTTTGAAAGGGGCTCAGATAAAATGTGAATGGGAACTGGATAATCTCCTCAAAGACTGTCGACATATACTTCAGCAGGTATGGTCACCGGCAATGGCAGAATTTTAAGAATTATGGTTATAGAATATAATAAAGGAATTCTAAAATATGCTCCCTCTTTGTTTTAGGCTTTGTTTGGGAGTTTAATAAATATTGACTTTTGTATGCTGACATCTTTACTTTCAAAAACAAACATATTTCTTGTTGCATGTTGGTTTTCATGGGTGTCAGTTAATTGTTAAACAGTGCTAATAAAAGTTGAGGAATTACTTAATCAAATAGTTGTCATGCTGGATTATGTATTAGATAAATTTGTTAACAACCTTCATCACAAATAAAAGAAAGCAAAAAAAAAAGTTTACATTCTAGCAGAGTGTGATTCAGTTATCGAGAAGAAGAAGAATGTGTTTATTTTTTCCAGGAAGTAGATTTTTATCGATAGACAAATGTAGTGGTCAAATCACAACCTGGTTGACTCTAACATGACCAATGCCAGCTTTCAGGTAGTTTGTCATTGATTGAGGTCCAACAACACCATTTTCAGTATTCCTATTCCAATTTATAGGTGGTTATATTTCACTCACTACCCTAAATCACCTAAGATTTCGACCATAAAATTACAACTTTGGAAACTATTTAAATGACTCTGAAATAATATATGGCTGGTAGATGACAATGCTGCTGTTGGGGAGATTCAGGATTTTACAGAAGACATAAAGTTGTTGGTTTACATGCTATAATAATTTCACAACTTGTAAAAGAGTGACACTGATACGTGGTTGAAATTATAGATCATTTAGGGTAATTTCTATTTACATTAGTCACGTTAGTCTGTTGATTAGTTCATAATATTTTATTTTGTCAGTTATCAGTATTCTAAAACATAATTTTTGACAGTAGTAAGATAAACCCACCGGTCATCAACCTGTAGAAAAGCTGATATGAATGGGTGTTTGATATTTGTCGGGCGAATATTAATCCCCGGTGACTAGTTCGGCTAGTGTGTCCACTCGAGCGTACTGTTTGGTGAACATAAGAATTCTTCAACCAATCACAGACGTTAGAATCATCACATGAGATATAGAATGGCCACCTTCAGTGATGCTGCATGGTGTGTAGAAAAAGAAAAGGATTTGGTTATGGTGCCAGAATCAAACCCCAATTTATCTGACATTAGCCCGTCTGAATACAGAGAACGATTACAGAAAGAGGCTGTGAAAAACATGTACATGTAATGCTGAATAACTCGACAAATGAGATACTTTTGAATCTGGCACCAATTTCAATTTGGCGCGGTGAAAAATACATAATTTCTGGAAACAGCCATACTTTTTATCGTGTGACCAATAGTGTGTCCGGGCATGCGTAATTTACTTCACAGGCCAGCTACCAAAACAAAATTTTGCTAAGTGTGTTCAATGTGTTGCCCGAATAAATTCGCCCGCGAATCGTTCAGACGAACTACTGGCGAATAAAATTCATCTAGTGTGGCCCCAGCTTTAGCTAAGAGGTACAGTATGAGGAAGTTGATTTGTTGTGGAGTCCTACTTTTCATACAATTATAAGTCCTGTGGTGTTTTATGTGTTGCCATCGTCGTTAAGTGTAGTTTCTTTCCCCTATTGGGCGGTTGACTGGTGGGAGCTTCATGTGTCCTGGTGCTCTGAGTTAAGGTGCATCAGTTGTTGTGCCATCCTGTTTTAAGCTCTGTCCTTGTCCCGTGGTGCCCTTCACTTTGCTGCTGTTGTTGAGGTTGGTTTCCTTCACCCTTTGGACTGGCACACAGTATGAGTACAGCGCCATTGACGCATTCAATCAATCATTCAATCATTCACCTGTTGGGCTGGTACGCCTTCAATTGAATGAAATAACCTTAAGTATGGCATAAACCCCAATCAAACAAACAATTGTATATTGCCTGATTGTAAAATATTTTTATTTTGCCCATTATCTTAAAGCATCTTCCTCAGTGTGACATAACAAAAATAGTGGTCTCCAATCATGGCAATATAAAGAGAAAAGTTGATGCAAATGTTAGGCTTTTTGGGTAATTTGTTACAATTTTTGTATTGTCAAAAAATTGCTGCTGTGTATTGCAACAACCTGCAAAACCTCTTTCTCTGCAATGCAGCATGCTGTGCGTTTAAGACTGCATATCAACCATAGTTTGTGTACTGTTGATATGAGATATCATGGTGTGTGTGCGTTTTAACAAGATTTTGTACCCCTTTCACAGAAAACACTACCATTTAAATGCCCTAGGTGTGATGTTAAACACCAATCAAGCAAACCGTAACGTCAAACAAATGTTAGGCCCAAATATTTGATTCATCACACAAAGTTGGTTTTAGCAAATTCTCTGTATAGATGATGATTGTTACTGAGCATGTATTAATGGGCTTGCTAGTTAAGGACACATTGACTAGATTATTGACCCAATTGATTTCCAGTTATTTTTAATCACCAGCCCCCTCTGCTCTCACATCCTCTGCCATTACTCCCACGATCTGGTGTTTAACTCCTGACTATTTACTTTGTCAGTCTCAATCTGTTGTCATGTGTAACTAACCATGGCTTGCTAATGGACTAATAGCTAAATAAAAGGACAAAATGGTATTATTTTTCATTTGTTCAGACTAAGCAATCTGTTTAGACCTGTTACGGTTGGAATAAGTGATTAATGCCCTTTATAATAGGGGATGTGGACTTTAAATTGCAGTATAAACTTTATGTTTTAGTAAAATAAATACTCAAAGAGCTGTGTGTAGGCAAGGTTGAAATCAGATTTCAAAGTTGTGTGTTATACAATTTATACGAGTAAAAACAAGAGACATTAAATTAGTCCTATACACATGTAACAATGGTGAAATGTTTAGTCAAAGTGAAACCTTTCAATTACATGTAGTCAGTATCCCTGGGCCAGTGTGATTACTCTTGACAAATTATGTACATCTGTATATATCTGTAGCTCAGTTGGTTAGAGTGCTTGCCCTGCTAGCCAGAGACCTGAGTTTAAATCGCGGTGGAGGCAAGCACATTTTTTTTCTCTACATTTATAAATATATATATATTTTCCTGATAGCCAGAGACCCGAGTTCGAATCCCGGTGGAGGCAAGCAAAATTTTCTTTCGCTACATTTATACAAAAATA
>JAVFBZ010164538.1:4269-17275 GCA_032466195.1 Katharina tunicata
AGACAAATCGGGTTTGTAAACTTTCTGTTCTTAGCACTGTGCCTTTTAAAGCTTGCAATCTGGCAAATCGTATAGATAAATGGAAGAAAATAATAAATGAATGGATACTCAATGCAATTTCTGGTTACGAGATTGTTTTCGTTAAAACCGAAAAGCACTGTCAAATTAAAACGCCTGAATCTCGACTGAAGCAAGATATACCAACAGTAGTATCATATACGAAGAAATTTCCAAAGCTGTTAAAAAAAAGTGTTCTTGTCGAATGCGCACATGATCCCGGAGAGTTTTTATCTACTATTTTGATAAGACAAAATTTTAAGGGTGATTATCGTATCATTTTCAACCTGTCTACATTTAATCAATGTGTCGTTTGTAAACACTTTAAAAGGGAAACATTATTTTCAACCATACAATGGGTGAAAGCGAATTGGTTTTTCACGAAAATTATGCAAATTCCCTGTGCGCCTCTGAAAGGTAGGGGTGTGTTAGTTTTGGCTTACATAGAGGATATTTGGTATTAATGGGTCCTTAATACAAGTAGTTCGAAAATAGCACTCGGCTAACCCTGGATCTTACCACGAAAGTTAGGCTTTATCGTCTGTTTTATTTCCATGTTAGACTATCCAATATCTTGGATTTATGATTAAGTTTGGCCAACAACTTTATCAATTAACAGAGAAAATTTCAAAAATTGAAAAAGCTTGTTGATTTCTGAAACGTAATGACACGGTGCCTTATACGGTAACTATATATTTAGTTTCTATTCTATTATTAGTAGAGTTGAGGAAGATTAACCGAGGAAGATGAAACGAGAGGAGGCGTTGGCAATAATGGTGATTCCAGTCAGGTCCACATAGATGTGGTTCTCTCAACTTCTGAGAACGTTGACCAGTCCTATATATATTCGTTTTACCTCGGGCGAAGAATCCCTTGTACATCCAACCGAGCCGAAATACATAGAATGCCCATGCATTGGTATTTTTACGCTTTATTATCCACAATTCTCAAACTAATGTGCCTTACAGATACACACTAGAAGTCCTGAATGAATCTGGGAATTGTGAAACCCTCCAGACAATCAAATTAAGTGGGTCCAAAAAGGCGAACTATTCTGGTCCAGGTCAGATTTAGTTGACTTTGTCTGCCCGTGAAAACGCAAACATTCATTTGATCCGGATCAGAGCCGACCCAAACCCTGGTTGGGAATCCATGTTGGTATAGTCTCAAACGATGGACGAATTATTGGGCAGGGCAAACAAACTTTGCTGGACTTTTGAAAGCAACCTATTTGATAGCAACCTTGGTTACAACGGCACTAACACAGACAGGTCGACTTTGTCTGTAGTTTTAATCATTGATGGCCAGGCTGCTGGCTCTCATCCTTTAGTTACTTCGTAATTGAAAGGAATGTTTCAGTTACGACCGTCACTACCCAGATTGTCTTAACCTGGGATACTACGATTGTTTTAAATTATTTCGCTGATATTTCACCATCAGAGACTTCATCGTTAAGGACGTTGACATTGGAAGTGACTGTGTTGTTCGCCCTACTGAGAAGAAAACATGTTCAAAAGTTTGTTGTATATTCGTTGTATGTCGATTTACAAAATCTTGTTTATTTTTCGAATTGTTATTCTACTTAAGCAATCTTCTTCATCTCAACATTTAAATGAAATTCATTGTCAATCATTTCCTTCAGATAGACGGCTGTGTATTGTTACTTACATTATCTATAATATCTTAAAAGGACTGAGCATAATTGAGGATCTGAACATCAGCCTCTGTCTTTTGTGAAGTCTCAATAGGCCTTGTCACGTGACACCATTAGCCGTTGGATAAAACAGACCGTGACCCTTAATTACGATGGCCGGTATAGATATGTCTATATTTACCCATCATAGCACTCGGACAGCGGCTTCTAGAAAAGCTTTACGTTCTTCAGTTCCAATAGAAAACTATAAAGAAGGCGACGGTTGGCGTCCTCAGTCATTGATTCTATCTTACAGTCCTTATTTCAACAAAACGACGTATGTACTGAATGAGATGCAAAATGAAGAAAAATTAAAATTGTGGCAATACGATACAAAATAGTCAGATGTGCTCCCCAGCCCAGAGAGCATAGGAAACTCCAACTACCCCCAACATCTACATGATACGACCAGTAACGGTATTTGTCATGCGAAATAGGAATATTTCGATTAATGAAATATTCCACTGAAACTCTTCCTTAAACAATATCATACCAATTAGCGGCTTTCAAATTCATCCATAATACTAGTATCTTGTAAACTAATCCGGCATTTAGAAGCTGAGCACACAAAAACAAATATGAAAAAGATGGATTTTCGTGCGTAGAATAGGCCTGCACCTTCTTGCCAGTTTTGAGTACAACATTTACATCGACTTGCCCAGAATTACCCAGAAGATGACAATCCATCTTTGTCATGTTTTTGTCATCTTTAATAGTTGAAGATGGGCGTTGAAAAAAATCAATTCTTTAATTAAAATAAATTCTTTGACGATTTTCGTGCAGTGATGACCGTTGAAGGTAGAATTGTCTTTTAAGTACAATAAGAAGCAAAACAGTTATCCGTTCACCATGGCAACGCTGACGACCATTGTTACCGGATTTTCATTCGCCACACACAATCGTCGACCAGATTGTATATCGCTGGACACCTTGAGAATGTCATCAACCTTTTGTTAAGAAGAATGAATTCATTGTAATGACGTAGGTTAAACCGTATTTGGACCTTTGAAAGACGTGAGTGGCATAGGCCTACACCTATACTTGCCAGTTTTGAGCACACCATTTTCATCACCTTTTCTGGTGACTTAATTTATGCTCTAAATGGATCTATTTTTTATCGAAGTCCATACGATATAATATATTAACGTTTTCGGTAACTATATGAGGTTGAAAATATTATTCAACTTAGAGTAGATAACAGATGTCGTTTATTTTATTTACTTTATTTCATTTTATTTACTTATCAGGTAAAAGTGATCGTAATTGATTAGATCGTAACAGTTTTCACAAAATTGTAAAGTGGGTTGAGGAGAACATGAAATTTTAAATTAAGAAAAAATATTGACCATTAGTTCATGACAGTGATACATTGGCATTATTTACCGTACGCTTTCATTTTTTGCAAGCTAGCTAATGGGCCCTGCAAACATACACAATTCTTTACCGAACGAATTTTGGGATTATGAAACATCCTCCTACAATCCAATTTGGTGGGTCGATAGATGCAGAGTTCTGTATCATTATTAGTCTTCTACGTCATCCTTATATCACGATACAGAACAGTACTTAACAGTACAGAACTGTGCCATACTAAAACGTTGTTATCCCTGCATCGTGCAGGGCGACGAGGAGCACATATTTGGAACTTACCGTCTTATTCAATACTTATTATCCATTTTATCTAATTGTTTGTGTATTTTTTTTTAAATATTATAATTTGAAGTTAACATAAGGGTAAAAAAAAAAACTCACTCTGGGGCAGTATTTTCAAATCAAAATATAAGTAATTAAAGGAGATTTTCGAATTTGGCCGCCATCTTGCTACCCTCTTGTCTGGGTCCATAATATACATCTTGATTTATTGTTGATCGCTTAGTTGCAAATTTCACAGCCCAGGTTAGCCTCCTTTATCGAGTTCTCGACATCCTTTGACCCTTCCATACAGTACCGGTACTTATAAAATGTGCGGATCCCTAGCGTGTCCTGCGTTCCTCACTTTAATTCATTTAGGACTTGGAGCCAATAAATAATATAAGTGTATATAAAACAAAGAATGCCAGGACAAAGCGCATTTTAAGATTGTTCTTAATAGATAAGACCTGTTGTAGCTTTTCATCTGGCTCTCTACAGAAATGGTCGAGGTACACATTTTCCTGCAATGTAAAGTAGAGAATAGAATAATTCTGCTATTCGTCTGGTATTCTATAGCAGACAAGGGACAACTGGCTTGTGTCAATAATTTTAGAAATAGGCCTAATCGTACTCTCACTTTCATATTCTTTTTCACTAAAATTTCATGAGGAATGGAAAATAAAAGTTCGTAGTTCAGCTTATTTTGATCCTGCCTACGTGAAAAAAATATATTTGAAGAATGACCGGCCGTGGCAATGGTTGCAATAAGTAAGTAAATGAACACCTTACTTGAACATGAGCGAATATGGAATACACACATGTGTAAAACAATTTCTAGTGTGCGAATTTTAGAGTACGTCATATTATTCATTTCGATTTTATATGGGGTTTTTTTGGGGTATTTGTTTATGTTTACTTTTAACGGACAATAAAGAAAGCTTTACAAAAAGAACCCCCTCCCCCACTGTACCCCCACTGACACACCCGACTAGTTGTAAACATCGATGAAATCCTCACTGTACACATCTATGGAGAGAAATAATCAATGCATAAATATAGACAATATTAAAATAGATGAAGCATGGTGCTTCCAGCGGATTGCGAGTCTAACACAAAACCAACATAGAACAAAATTGGCTATTTATTAATCCGGATCTCAATAGTTCGTGTGAATAAGTTGTCCAAATAGCTTTTCACTCCATGACATCATTATTCTACTTAGCTAAGAAGACATTCAAACATTTGATCATCATAAGTCCATCATTGTTCACCCAGTACGTTTTAAAAAGCTATGTAATGAGACTACGCAAGGCTGTGTTGGTTTTGACTAAATAAGAAATCTAGAAATTGATGGAGCTTTAAATTAATTAAAGTAGAGTTGTTGAACGTGTTCCGTTGGTGACGTATAACTAAGCCGAAACAGAGGATATTGGATCGAAGCCTCGGATGCATCAAAGATCCTCTTTTGTTTGTCGCTTTGGTTTAATTTCCTGTGGGATACTTCAAAGGCAGGACTAAAATATCTGTTGGACAAAAGAACTTTAGAAAGGAACATGAAAGAACTGTACAAGACTACCCATCTGTAAATGGTTTAGATGAGTTAATCCCCCTGACCACAGAGGCAAACGTTGGTCAAAAAGGAAGGATTTGATTTAAGGTCCAGATTAATCATTACGTAGAGTATACATTCTGTTTTTAATAAGCACGTTCTGTTAACAGTTTATCTCTCTCTTAGCTCTGTTCAAGACGCGACTTAAACTCCCTGGAGGCCATGAATACGTCCGAACAGCTTTGGAATATAACTGTAAATCATGAAGCAGATATACCACCAGAGACATTGTTCCAGATTTGGGGAATAACTTCCACCATTATCAGTGTCATAGGAATACCAGGGAATATTCTAGTTATTTTGTCAGTTTATCTAAACAAAACTTTGAGAACGGCTCCAAACGTTCTGGTATTGAATTTAAGTGTGTGTGATTTGTTGTTTCTGAGTTTAGTTATTCCAAACCATGCGTGTAGTATTCTGGCAGCCCAGCCATGTGTCCCACAACTGTGTTGGACTACTGGTTTCGTAACCAACTGGCTGCTCGGGTCTTCTGTTCTGAATACAGCCGCCATTGCTCTCAATCGATATATTGCCATAGTGTTGCAGAGCCGGTACAGACATTTCACCAAGAACAAAACTGTTCTTTTTATGTGTATTTGTGTTTACGCTTTACCTCTCATACTTTTAAGTCCTATATTCTTCAACAATAAACTGGGAACCTTTGTGTTTGATCCAGCTGATAGACAATGTGGATGGGCGGCGGATTCGGTTATTAAAACCGTGTTTGTATTTGTCGATGGTATATCCCCGTTCATCTTCATGACTGTCTGTTACATCAGGATTTTGATATTTGTCATCAACAGCAGGAAAAGGGTTGGTGCTTTAGGACAGAGGTCTGACGCCGCAGGGTCTCGGATAACTACAGAGAACAAATTGTCAAAAATGCTGGCGCTGGTATATTTGGTATACATTATTACCACCTTTCCATCTTTTTTTGTTAGCATGGTCAGTGGGATGGGTGGCTTTACTTCCGTTAGCGCTGAGACGTCTACCTACATTCTGGTGTGGACCTCCTCAGTCATTAATCCAATGGTGTATGGTATGGTGAACAAGAAATACAGAGAAGCTTACAAATCTGTAGTCATGAAAATCATTGCGCCTTTCAGACAAACTGAATCTGCTGATTCTGATACAAGATAGCTGCGGAACTGACGAGGATAACGAAAATGACTTAACGGTCTTGGTAAATAGATTTTTAGCCAGTTTCAGATTGTTGAGTTTACCAATAACGTTTGTAAAAACTTCTGGTTAAGAACGATTTTCGATCACTTATGGTTCTGTTCAATCGACAAACTATAGTGGTCAATGTTTGTATTTAATCGCATGCCAGATTGTACCAAACTTTAAAGGGATCTAAACTGTTTAAATAGAATATTAAATACTTGTGGTGTTAGGTATTTGTTATCGCTCTTTGTTGTGAAGTAAAAGGCCAAGAAATGGAAAATTCACCAAAAATCATGTTCATACATATGTTAACATATTTCAAACATATTATTGCCGATTGATCAGTTAGGGATCTGGCGAAACTCCAATTTAACTGTTTTCGTCATTGAGTCCAAACTATGATGGTCGGTGTATGTAACTAATTACATGCCAGATTGCATAAAACTTTTGTCGAACATATTGTAAAGATTTGTGTATTTGTTATTGATCATTGTTGGGAAGTAAGAGATCAACTAATAGAGAATTCACCAGAAAAGTCATCTTCATTCATATTTTAACATTCATATTCATCAGTGAAACATGCGTGAGATATTTGTGTAGTTCGTGTTCAATAACAACATTTCAAACAATAATAGTGTGTTTGTATATTCCATTCTTTAAAATGTATGTTGCCACAGGTTTTATGTATATGTGTGATCAACGGGTGCCCCGCCGTGACTCAATCGGTTGAACGCATGTCAGATTGTACAAAACTTAAAACGAGATATAAACTACTTTTACATAATGTAAAGATTTAGGTATTTGCTAGAGATCAAGAAATAGAGAGTTCACCAAAAACAAAAAGATCTTATTCATTCATCTTTTAACATTAACAGTAGTATAGGATGAACAGTTGGTGTCGCATATGAGCCGAAATGAGTCGAAATGAGCAGAAACCCATAGGTGAAAAGATAGGCTCAACCCCGTTGAGGCGATCAGCCGTCTGTGCAGGTTGTTGTGCAGGTCCCGAGTATGACCAGAAGTACCCGAAGGTGATCCGAGGTGGCCCGAAGGTGGGTTGAGTGGGTGACGGAGGGTGACTGAGAGAGGTCGGGGTGAGGGGTGAGGTAAGCCAACGGCATTGTTGTAGAAAACACACATCCTGTTCACTGATTGGTGGATCAGTCAAGCCGTGTGGCGGGTACAAATCTTGAGCACCCTGTCCACTTGTGCTTCTTTTTTCTCTTTAAAATCAGCTCTAACGTCAATAAAGCATGACAGCGATACCCAGAGACATGTCATGATCACGAACGAGTTTAACATGCTCTTTCGAATTTTACAACTTACACCACGGTACCAAGTCTTACTATGAAAGGCGAGCTCCTTAAAGCGCGGACAGGCGACTAGATTCACACACCATTCAACGTTATTCAGTACAATTCTACCTCAAAACACAAACACCTACATCCACTGACTGACTGAAGCCCTGGAACAGTGACGCGTGCTCGACGAACATCTGCACTCCAACAGTGTTGAAACAAAGTTGCAACAAAGTTCACAGGGTAGTGGAAACAAGTGACGTTAACTCAAAAGGGTGTAATGGTAAACACACGGACAGTTCAATACATTTTTTTTATATAGAATCATTAGTGTAGGGAGTTTTTTGTGTTTGGTGTGAGATGTATTTTTTAAAAAAACGGAGGATGCGGGGAATACATTTTTTTCTTTCTTAAAAAGTCTTAGTGGAGAGTTGTAGTGCTTCTTTCTTGAGATGGGTATATCTATATAAAAAGACAGGTTGTGTCTTAGTAGGACGAAGGTCTTTGACGAGAGTAGACGTCTCTAAAAAAACATGCCTACACCTCGACGTAAAGTGGCTATGATGTCCACTACATCGCCACAGGCCCGAAAGAAAGCGACCAAACCAAAACGAAGGCGCGAAGTAGCCATGATGTCGACCACACCACGTAGGCTAACCCTATGGATTATACTGTCACTGCGGATTAAAACCACGGCACAACCCGACGGAGTTGACCAAGTTGACAGACATGACCAATGAGAAACAACCAGAGCACCCCATTGCCATCACTCGCCAGTGTTGGGACGTCCTAAAAGAGGTGATGGGTGTCTTTAATCTATCACGACTCAACCCGAGCTCGCAACCCACGCCAGATGAAGAGGAGTTGCGGATAATGATGCGAGACATGCGACAAGATTTTGATCTGTCCGGGATGTTCGACGGAGTCCGGCCTACTACCAGAACAACTTTTTCGTTCATCTCAAGCGATGGATGGTGTACGGTCGGAGGTCGACACTACCCCTCACGGTTAGGCGTGACCCTGAACGAAGAGGCACGGGAGATGCTCTCCATTACCTCCCTGTTCGACGCTGTGGATACTATCCTTGGCAACCATTCTCCGACGTCCGACAACACACCCGCCGTGATCCAACCGTTGGATAGAGCCACCATGACACGTCTTAACTCCGTGTGATTGACCTGCTATGACGAATACCTCACGCCCATCCTACTTGTACTGCGACACAAGTACTGTGTTGTTTGTCCCAACATCCCCGGGATGACTGAGCATACCTGCCTGACGATGGGTTGTGATGGATAGTCCTGGGTGTATCCCCTTCGTACCAGCGGCCGTAGACCGTATCAACGAAGACCGTATTGCGAACACCTTTCCACGCCGTGTTCCAGAACCAGATGTCACCTCAGACCACAATGTGAATGTGTATGTACATCGCCACGCTGTGAAGAAGACCAGCCATATCTTCGAACGCCTCTTCACGGACTTTTTAGACCAGCAACAACATGACTCACAGGCCTTTTCCCAGTAACAGGTAGATGTCATGCTTTCATTGTGACGCGATAGTCAATAAAAACAGTGTTGTTCTTTTGTCGTTTTAAAAAATTGTTGTTTGTTGTCGTGTGTTCTTAGACAAGTCCTCGTGTTCACTGTATGCTGTTTGATGATCCGTACATCAAACAGCACACAGCGACTACCACCACTGACCGGCGGTGACAGACCGCGACTGACCGCCACTAACCGCCTCTGACCGCCACATCGTCTTCATATTGTGTTCACATGGGCTCGTTCAGGCAGCCTGACTACATGAATACCTCCCCATAAAGGTATTTAAAAAAATAAAAAAATAAATAAGGTCCTACACATCAATAAAAATAAATACAAAAAAGCTGCGTGTAACATACAGCCTTCCAGGTCGCACGATAGTCGTGTGATCGATATAAGGAGAAGGCCGTCACGGGGTGGTGTCATTCGACGTTAGTCGCGTC
This sequence comes from Katharina tunicata, assembly GCA_032466195.1. NCBI lineage: Eukaryota > Metazoa > Mollusca > Polyplacophora > Chitonida > Mopaliidae > Katharina > Katharina tunicata. The sequence goes on from JAVFBZ010164538.1 coordinate 13,705, forward strand.
ATGAGTACATTCACACCGCCGAACACTCTCCGCTGGTCTCACCTGGTCACCTCCGCCTAAGACTTGCGAGTCTACAAAAATGTTGTCTTGACCATGTTTGAGGATGGGCGAGTGAATCTAGGTCGTATACTCGTGTTAAAGCAGTTTACCGAAGACCTGTGCGATCAAGCCAACCACCCTGACGCCATTCGTCACTATTACGAACACCACGATACCCACCTGATCGTGATGGACACCCGGTTTCAACACCCGTTTACCGCACTGGTCTCAGGCGCGATCGGGAGTGTCAAGTCGTTTTTTTTATACGAGCCTTGATTCAACACGCGTCTACCTTAATTCACCTCAACCCGGATCTTGTCATGTGGTGTTACGGCAAATGGCAACCGCTGTACGAGACGATGCCCACGGTGGAATTCCACGAAGGGTTGCCCGAGTTGAAGACGTTTGACCCCGGGGTGAAGACGGTGGTGGTGATCGATGATCTCATGACCGAGTCCGATGAACGCGTGACAACGCTCTTCACGAAAGGGAGTCATCATCGGAACGTGAGTGTGTTGTACCTGGTACAAAACTTGTTTCACCGCGGAAAGGACCGTCGCACCATCAGCTTGAACGCCCAGTACTTAGTGGTGTTTAAAAAAAACCCGTGACGCCTCTCAAATCACACACATCACCAAACAGATGTGCCCGGGTCAAACTCAATTTGTACGCGAGAGTTTCGAGGACGCCAACCGTGAACCTCACGGCTTATTACTCATCGACTTGAAGCAATCCACCCTGGACCATCTGGCCGTGATCCCCGGTGACATCCAGTACGTGTACATGCACAAATCATAAAACCCGGCAGACGACACCACCTGAACCAGTCCACGTGTGATTCCCGTACGTACCATTTCAGCGCTAGTGAAACTATACCTTCCCACCCGACGTGTCACGTGCCATCATGCGAGGCAGTGACAACGGTTTCATGACGTGTCTGTGCGAATGTGCTAAAAATACTTGGAATACGTTGGTTCCTCTGTAACGGACGGTGAGCACCGATCAACGCCACAATGGACTGCAAGTGAGTCGAGAATTTCAACATATTCTCTATCTCCCCGTGCAGAAAAAAGAATTGACCACCCTTGAAATCAATATAAGAGACGACTATTGACGACCGGTCCCATTCTAGAGCGGGAAGGTGATCGCAACACTATACTTTTGACGGAAACGCGCTATCCATTTTACGTAACGCGATGAATGCGCGACAGTAGCCTTGATTCAGTACTACACCCGACAGGCCGGGGATGGGGGTCTGAACGTCTTTCGGGGCGCTTACCACCATCGCAGGCATGGTTTGGGGAACATGCTGAGTAGCATCATCAAGCTGGTAAAACCGCCCACTGTACAATGGGCCAAAGTCATGGGTCGACGGGTGCTACGGAGTGGGTTGAACGTGGTAAACGATGTCGTGGAAGGCGCCACTATCAAACAGGCGCTCAAACGTCGAGCCATCGAAGGGGTGGATCAACTTGTCACCAAAGCCAAACGGCGTGGGCAAGCACCCCCACCCGGACGTCGCACTATACAAGGGCGTCCGACACAGACAGGGATCAATCTACTGCGACATCCACCACCCCGACACATCACCCCCGATATCTGCAGCTAAACCATGATGTTTAACCGACCCTTCGACGGTGTCAACAGCGAGTTTGATTTGTGGGCCATGCCACCCACCCAGAGCAGTTTGATTAGTGGTCGGTGTGAAACCTTTAGCCCTATTGCGAGCAACAAGTGGTCCGGTCGAATTCTGCATCACCAACGGTGACAAGGACACGTACTTGGATTTAGCCAACACGTTTTGGTATGACAAAGCTAATATTGTCAAGGGGTTGGCACTGACTTGCTGGAGACGGATCAGGTAGCTCCCACGAACCTCTGGCAACAAGTGGATGTAAGTCTGAACGATAAATTGGTAAAACATGTACCCGTACCGCGCTTACATCGAAACCTTGCTGTCTTACGGCGGGGAGGCCAAATCGACCCAACTTGGCACCGCCCTCTTGTCCAAAGATTTTGCCGGGAAATTCAACGAGCACAACTGAGAGAACAGAGGATTTCTACGCCGCCAACAATACAACGCCAAGAGTAAAGCCGTCGACATGTTGGGTTCCCTGCATACCGACATCGGCTTTCAAGATCGGTATCTCCTCAACCACGTCACCGTGCGACTGCGACTTACGCAAGCCAAATATACCTTTGCTTTACCGAGCAGTCAAGAGCAGCCCGATTTTTAAATCGTGCTGCAGGACGTTCAGGTCCACGTCCGCAAAATCCAAGTCAGCCCAGCCCTCCAACTCGCCGATATCAAAGCGCTGGAGATAGCCCCGGCCAAGTACCCGTTCGACGTTTGCTGACCAAGTATTTCGCCGTACCGCAAGGCCAAACTACCGTCAACGAACAAAACTTATTTTTGGGGTGTTACCGAAACGACTTCTCCTGTGCATGGTCGACAACACAACCTTTGACGGTACTTATGGGGAAAACCCGTTCCATTTTCACCACAACGACAAGAACTACCTGGCCCTCCACATGAACGGGCGTCAAATCCCCTCCCAACCCGTCACCCCCAACTTCAAGGAGCATATGTACGTCCGATCGTTTTCAACGTGTTCACCAGCGTGAATAAGCCTACCACAACGAAGGCTACGACATTATCCGCCACGATTTCGAACACAGTTACGCCTTGTTCTGTTTCGATCTCTCCCCCAACTTACACAGCGACGACGAGTTTAACAATTAAAAATGAAGTTTTCAAACCCCTCCCCAAGACGATCAACGTGATTTGTTATGCGAAATTCGACAACGTGATTGAGTTGGATCGGAACCGTCAGATTATCTGCGACTTTCAGACGTAAAACCACGATGCATACGCTATAACTACAGCGTGTATTGGCCGACGATGGGTGAACGCATCAAGTGTATCAAGGGGTGTTTCCGCAGAATCACAGACCACCCCACCCCCATCTCCCTGTCGGGTATATCTTGAACACGGACCCGTGTGATCAACCTGGGGAACACTGGGTGGCTGTCTTTTTTTACCGTTACGACCAAGGCGAGTACTTTGATTCGTACGGACTCCGACCGCTATCCACGTGCTTTCACGTCCATGGACGTGGAATACACAGCGGTTACACGGTACCCAACGGCCGTGTGTGAGCAGTATTGTATGTATTATGCCTTACACCGGTCTCGGGGTGTGTCCTTCTCTCAGGTCGTGTCTCTGTTCGACCGACTGGTCCACCGGTCGAAAATGATGTGATTGTGTATGACTTTATCATCCGCCATGTTTTGATGGATCCCCCATTTTGGAATGAGGCACTCCAGTGACAGTTGAACATTGTTTATTGTTGTTCGTTCGTTCGTGTTAAAAGAAAAAAAAAACAACCCAAAAAACCAGTACTCACCAAAACAAGCGTTTTATTGATGTCCTTTATTGACTGATACTATACATGATATATATTTTTGTCAGGAGTAATCACACTGGCACAGGGATATCGACTAATTAAAGCCGAGAAATTATCTCATATTC
>JAVFBZ010164549.1:0-17272 GCA_032466195.1 Katharina tunicata
GCTTCTAGCAAATTCAGTATGATTGCAACAATAACACAGTTTATGATTATTTCATAAGCATGTATTATGACAATGGCTACTTGGCACAGGTCAAAATCATTCTTGTGGAGCCTTTATAATGTACGCATGTGTAGATATATACACATTATGCTTAGCACTGGCCAGACTAGCCAGAGATCCGAGTTCAAATCCCGGTGGAGGCAAGCAAAATTTTCTTTTTCCACATTTATACAAAAATATATTAAGGTGACCTATTTCTTGGATTGTTTTTTTCATATTTTAATGTTTTTCTTCATGTTCGGTGAAAAAAGATTTTTTGATTAAATTATCACCTAAAAATGTTATATCCAAAGCAGAAGGACCAGTTGCTCACACCCAGAACAGGATACCATATTGTAGGTCTAGAAGCGGTAGGAACGGGATGTTATCAATTATCAGATTATCATATTTATCCGTGCTATCCGTATCAGCAGTGCTATCCGAAAGCTAATACATTGGTCCATGAATTAGAAATGTGTAAATCTCATTTGCAAAGTGTAAATGGCCTAGGGGCCCAGCAAATAATGATCACATCATACATGAGCACCTGATCACTTATTATAGAGCGAAATGTTGTTTTTAAAAATAAGATGACACTTGTATTAAAATCCAAATCGGCAAGATCGTCACAAGTTCCAACAATGTTCATTATCTATCACAGTGCGTCATATATCTAAGCAATCTATAGAGTCATACACCAGGAATTACGTGGTCAATTTTATAGACGAGTTTATCTGTTATGAGATCAGAATAGTTCAGTAGGGAATTCTAATTCACTAGGCACGAAATTGAATCCAAATCCCACCAAACACGAAACCTTAGAATGACAGGATTTTTACATTGAAGGTGCTGATTTTAATTTCACTCCATTTGTTGTATTTTATTGAGGTAAATAAATGTAAGAATAGGGGGATTTATGTAACAATAAGCAAAAACCCTCTCCATGTTGCTGCTTTTTTTAGGAAAGTAGTTCGGCCAAGTGGGCGTGGCTAAACCCGTTTTGAGTTCATAGAAGGATACTCGCAATACTCGAACCAATCAAAACGCTTGATTCCAGTGTGAAACTATTTCTATCGATAAAGTGCAGCGTGTTTTCCACACATTTATTTTCAATCCTTGGCTGTAAATTTGTTCTTAAATATCTTAAACTAAGGACACAGGAGTACACATGATGACCTTCCCAGTTCTCAGATAACAGTAACGTTTCACATATAGGTTTACGTGGTGTTTAGTGTTGCTCTCTGATTCAACCGGTTTTTACATAATATTGACGTTACACAAGCCGGATGCGGCACAAAGCGGCGTTTTTCATACTGAGTGCTTAACTATCTTATGCAATGTGGTTTATTGATCATTTCCTTACATTCATCCCAACTCGTCATTTAACAATACGATGATTTGAACAGGATATAATAAAATGCACAAGTAATAAAAAATATACAGTGTTAAAGAGGCATAGATAACCTGATAAATCAATAGCTTTAATGGGCAAATATATGTAAATATGTATCGCTCTCCAGTTCCTCTTTGTGTCAAGTATTTGTAAATTGTAAGTCCTTTTTTCCACCTTAGCACTCTAAGCGTACAAGCCATCTGGAAGTTTAGGCTGGTTGGGGCAGTTTAAACATCTTACCCAGGAATATGAACGTTTGTAATGCGTTCTCTGCATATGTAATAATTATAAGTTATAATAAAGTTCCGAAGTTTTCATTCTGTAAAGCCTTGTTCTCGTAGTCTACTTTGTCAGTTTCTTCAGGACAAACATCTATGTATTCTGGGCTTCCTCCTTCGATAGAGAAAGACACGTCTTCATACTGAGCAGCGTGTGACACAGGATCCGCCGCGAAGTGATTAGTTTCATTAACAGGAACGTCACATTGTTCATAATCTGCCACTTCCCGACCTTTGCCAGCAAGTGTTGCGTAAGGCTGGTTCTTTGTGGAGTTCACGTAGTCTGGGTTTATGGCTAAACCGTGGTAAACTGTACCAGCAATTGAAAATAAAATAGATAAAATTGAGACAATTGATAATTTAATTCTAAAAATGAAAAAAATGCTGACCGGATCCTTTGAGACGAATACCATACATGTGTAATCGATCAACAGGCTAAGCATCGTACTGGATTATACGTTCTGTCCTTTCCTTAGCCATTTCGTTTCGTGGTCACGGGTTTAGAGCAGAGGCGAAATGTTCAGCTGTTTCCATAACTCGATTAGTACAATAGTATATTATAACACGATTGATCAACCAGACGATTTACTCCCTCGGACTCAAATAGAATAGTGTCATAATAATATCAGTGAGATTAATATCGAATAGCCTAGTCTTCCACAGGTACGGGTCTCTTACAGGGCTATACACTCCGATATCTATTTCGTAATACTAGCACAGGTTCGGATCTAGTACTTTACTAAAATTACGATATATATTTCGTAACACTAGCACAGGTTCGATTATCTTAAAGGGCTAGAACAAATTACGATATCTATTTCGTAACAATGACACAACGATGTGTTAAGTCTTAAGTTTTACATTTTGGAATGTAGCTGCCGTCTGATCCCTAGGGTTCCTGAAACAAAGAAATTGCTGTATACGGGAACCGGAAACACTGATTTTGACTATTAAGGTTACAAAAGGAACAAAGAGTTCTCCAATTATATATTACACAACGTCTCCCTTTGCTGATTAGACCGTTTTCAAGCAATGAAACATTGCTCCAGAAGTATACCAGAAGTTATTTATCCATAGTATATTATGTTGTTCTAAGTGTCTCGACTTCTGTATGCATCTTAAAGAGGAAATTCTAAATTTCATGTCCTTATTTTTAAAAATAAATAATGTATATGACAATCATATGCAAGGTGTTGCCAAAGGGTATCTCATTGAACACTCAGTTACGTACCTTACTGTCTCTTCTGAAATCACCCCTGTATCGAGAATAGAAAATATAGCATAAATGTGACAAATGCATAATGCCACAATAAAAGTTCTTTTAAACAATATTTTAACAATTCAACAAACTTTTACAGATAGTTTTTACATTACTAGGGATCACTTATGACTACTTATAATAGATACTTCAAACTACATTGCCAGAGTTTAACTTTTGTAAAATCTATTGCCAATGGGAATGCTTTTTCAGGTAAATCTATTGCATAACTTCAGCCTCTTCTTTTATTTTAGCACAAAGGTTATAAGTGAATTTGCAGTTAGCGGAGAATAAAACTTCTACGTTGTTAACAGCAATAACAGTGAAACTATCTGCGAAAGCTTGGAAAATGCTGTTTCAGAGCATACGTTTCTTCTGGTTAATTATAATATTTTGGTTATGCCAATCCATTTCCAGATGTATAATAACCATTCCCTTTGCATTGATTAACACAGTCATAACATATTTCGCTTACTGTATTTTCGATTTTTCCATTACCGCCGCTACCGTATCGGTTTACTGGTGTAAATGCAGAAAATTGACAGTATACAGGTAGATCCCTACATTGATCGTTTGATTTAATTATGCTGTTTTATAATTTATACGTGACAAGTAGAATTTCGATTTTAACATCGGTAAATTCCCGCATCTTGTAAAAAAACCTTTGTTATAAAGATGAGATCTAATATGAACAAAATTGCACAACAATATATATGTTAAATTTTCAGATTACTAAGAATGCAATGTTATTCTTATTCTTAAGTAAACAATTTCGTTATTTTTGTTATCAATATGACACATTTAGTGTACTGAGAACTGAAGCCAAACTCACCCGGCTCGTTGACACAGAGAGATGTGACAGACACATTAATAGATATCTGATTTGATTGCGGTGCACCATTAATATCATTAGTGACGGTCACGGTGTAGTTCCCTTCATCAGACTGAGTAACATCTCCCAGTGTCAGTACCGTGGCAGTCCCCTGTATACCGACACTCTGACCGTAGATCATCAGTCTAACTGGACCTGTCTCTTGTCGGTGAGATGTTAACAGAGTACTCTCCCTTGATTTTTTCCACACACAGCCTTCACGTTCGGCGTATCAGAATATGTATAGAAAGGAACAGATATGGACACTTCTGTCAATGTCAGTAACAGGGATTGATATTCAAATATGGCCTGACCTGCAAAAAGTTTGCTGAAGAAAATAAGTGCGACAGCAATTGCACAACTACATCACGTGAACTGCTTGCTATCAATGAAACTCAACAGAACACTTATTAGCTGAGAGAGTGCGGATAGATATTTGACAGGTTTATAGCCATACTTAAGAAAATAAATAAATATTTTTTACTTTCCAAAATTATGAGTCTAAAGTTGTGTTTGCTGAGGGATAGAACAAGCGCTATGGGCTTTTATTCAGTTGGATTGAATTAATACTTATTATTTTACTTTAAAAAAAAGTCCAAATGCTTATGTATGTGAATCAAATAAATAAAAATAACAAACAAATGTCTAGGACTATTATCACATTTCTAGTACCAGTTGTCAATGAATATTTAAGAAAATTCTCAAAAGAAGCGATAGCCTCTTTTATATCTTTTATATAATTCCCTGTTATAGGTTTATTTATTTTATTGTAGGTTTAACTTTATACTCAAGGATGTTTCGCCTATATGAAGCATGGGGCAATGCGAGTGGTTAAATTTAAATGATGTAAATGCCCATGCTGTTTAAGTACAGATAAAGCAGAACAAATAACAATTATTGGAAATCAAATTGTACTAAAAAGTGTAGGATGACAGGCATAAAATAATGGTAAAAAATGTAAAATAAATCAATTTAACCGACATATTTAAATTTTTATAACACTCAATGTTGCTGTCATACTGCTGTCATAACTCGTATCCGAGTCAATTTAAGGTATAGAAACCTTAAAAAATGTATTTGCAAAACCAAGACACTTAATATTCTTCGATTAGACAAATAATATAAATCATACATTATGACAGGTGGTATGTATGCTAATTCTGAAGCCCTTGACTAATGACTTTTACATGTATGCATTCTTAAATGCCGAATTCATCTGGCGCTTACATAGAACATTAAGTGTAGCTGTGACCTCCTTCACACTGATCCGTCACTGTATCTGTTTGTAGCTATACATGTGATGGTCTTCATGGATTGATTAGGTGTAAAAGTACATGAGCTTGAATTCGGTCCACTGTTTGTAACACAGTTAACATTCCAGCTGTAGGATGGTGGAGGATTGGGGTCTTCGGTTACAGAATAGGTAAACAAATTTGTAGTACCCGCTGTCACTGTAACTCTCCTGCTACTTGCCTCCAAGATACCCAAACCTCCTATTCTCACTGGGAAAGAATACCAAATATCAATATTTATAAGCATACGTAGGTCTCAAAAAAAGCCTGGACCATTCATATTTAAGTACGTCTTTCTTTTCGTTCATTCTTAAAAAAAAATAAGCAGTTTTCGATTGAACTGTTACGTTCCAGCTTTATTCTCATTATTACACTCATACATGTACTTGGTTTTTGAATTCTGATATTTCCTGCCAACTTTGTCATATGACTGAAAATAAATAGAAGCCTCGTTAAATCAAGACAGCGTTTCAAAAGTCATTGATAAACTGCACACCAAAACTTTGGACTACCTTATACCTGGTAATTGCAAATAATAAAATGCAAATACGTTTTATACTGATAATGACGGTGGCTTGTTATTGTTACTATAGTTTATCAGCTGGGCATCAATACTCATTCAGAGGAACCTTGCACGTTTACGATAATATATTTTCTCATTGTGATATTATTCCGAAACTTCATTCATATCAGCGCTCACCAGACTGACGTCTCCCTTATACAGACCATCAGGAATGATCACTCCACCACTAGCCTGTTTAACCAGGATCAGGTCTGTATCTTGTTTCCATTGTAGATCGCCATTAGCTGTGAGGTTACAGGGTAAGACCACAGACCGTCCATCGTATCCTACTACCACAGTCACACCACTCACGTGGTGTACGCACAGAAACACCGAAAACAACACTGAAACAGTAAAAAATTTTGTCGTCATTTGGATATGTTTCATTATGTCTCGATGTCGACGTATCACTTTTTTTGGGCGACTACTTTTTAATAATGTCGGAACTTGATTGAAGCGCACATTTATCTAAGATAAAGGTGTGTTTTAAGTCATAGCATTATGTCCAAGACGATCGTTTGATTAAATGATATTTTAAATACTATAATCTCATTTTTTTTTAACTATAGATTTATTTCTGTTAAATGAAGCCCATGCTAACCGACGATAATATATGATGCCAACTTCATCTTCAATTATGGCACTTATTTCAGCCAAGGATTGTTTAACTTTTAACGATATAGTCTGTGTAATCAAGCAGAAAATAATTTGGGTAAAATTGCTTACATCGGAAGAGAAGAAAAAGGTATTTTTGACAGAATATTCAATGACGACATGTTTACTTCAAGTCTCTTATGGTAAAAGGCGTACTTGAAATTACTTCTGTACTGATATCAGTTGTGATTTGCTTTCACACTATCTCCCTGCAAATCAAATCAATACAACGTGTTGCAACTTTTTCTTACATTTGTATTTTGAGGATCTTTTATGTCTGTTTCAGCAAGTTGTTTTCAGCATGTCTTTGTAAGATGTGTTATTCGTGCGTGTAATATACAAACACGTTACAAAGAATCAGTTAGTATAAATGGAATACTTGAAACAAAAAAGTTCTGTTAAAATGTGTCATTTATCATTTCTTTAGGTTTGTCAAAAATTGTAATTGGTCACTATTTCACAATAATTTGTTAAAACAACAGTTTAATTGTCTAAAGTGCATTTAACTCTATTTCGGAAATGCCATTTCTTTTACGTTCTCACATATCTATGATAGCTCATTTCTGACCTCGAACTGACGTCGTGGTAAACTTGAGATTCTAGTTAAAATAAAAATATATATTTCGACAACTGGAGTATTCAACTGAAATCTTGAGTTTTCGAATTTGACAAATCGAAGACAGGGCAATGATCTCCCATAAATATCAGCCTTCTAATCGTATTTCAGCAAAAGCAATACCCAATAGAGCTAATGCGCATGTCTTAGTTTCACACATGGATAAACCAACTTTACAGACATAAATCTGGTATACTTACATTGCATGTATTTTCCTCGCCAATTAATAAAAGTTTTGGTAAATATCAGTTATAAAGGTGTCTCTTGAAATGTATGTATAGATTGATATTACCAGGGATCAGTTATGACTACTTATGATATATACTTCAAACTACATTGCCGGAGTTTAACTTTTGCAAAATCTATTGCCAATGGGGATGCTTTTTCATGTAAACCTATTGCATATTGCATATTGTTTAATCTAAAGAGATTTCCACTTCAACGCCAATGTGTAGATGTTGCAAGAGTGCACATGATGATCTTCACAGATCTCAGATAAAGGTAACATTTCACAGATAGGTTTACGTGGTGTTTAGTGTGGTCTCTGATTCACCCGGATTTTATCTATTTTTTACGTTACACAAGTCATGAAGTGGTGTTTTTGATACTGAGTACATAACTATCTTATGCAATGTGTTTTATTGGTCACTTCCGCACATTCATCCCAACTCGTCCTTTAACAATACAATATTATTAACATAACTGTGCATGATTTAAAAGCGAGAAAATCCATCACCTGACATACCAATCTACTAAATCCATCAAGATTAATTACAAAAAAAAATATAAAATGGAAAATATGCATTGCTTTAGGAATGTGTAGTATGCTGCATTGTATGCACGATTGGTTTATTTGATTGAAACATTTGAACAATACGCTTTCAAGACCCCTTATAAATAACATGGATGATACCTAGTGAAAAGTCTTAAGTGATATCTGGAAACGATCTTTTGTTGAGATGATATGGACAGGAATTAAAATGCACGAGTAATAAAAACAGCCAGTAAGACCCATAGATTACCTAAGAAATCAATAGCTATGATGGCAAATTCTGGGATTTTTTCTTGCATAGAGAAACCCACGTCTTCATACTGAACAGCGTGTGGCACTGAATCTCCCATAACGTGATTAACTTCATTTACAGGAACGTCACATTGTTCATAGTCCGTCGCTTCCCGCCCTTTCCCAGCAAGGGTTGCGTAAGGCTGGTTGTCTGGGGTGTTCACGTAGTCTGGGTTTATGGCTACACCTTGGTAAACTATAGCTGCAATTAAAAATAAAATAGATAAAATTGAGACAATTTATAATTTAAGTCTATCTATTAAAACATTGCCGACATGATCCTTTGAGACGAATAAGGTGCGATCTATCCACAAGCTAAGCATCGTACTGGATTGTACGTTATGTCCTTCCCGCAGCCCTTTCGTTTCGTGGTCACGGCTTTAGGGCCGTATCGAAATGCACAGCTGTTTCCATAATTCGATTAGTACAATAGTATATTATAACACGATTGATCAACCAGACGACTTATTCCCTCAGACCCAAATATAATAGTGTCATAATCATGTAACTGAGATGATTATTGGATAGCCTAATCACCCACAGGTACGGGTCTCTTACAGGGCTAAACACTTGGACATTTCTTTCGTAACACTAGCACAGATTGGGCTCTCTTACTAGGCTAAAAACTCCGACATCTTTTGCGTAACACTAGCACATGTTTGGGTCTTTTACAGGCTAAAAAATGCTACGATATCTATTTCGTAACAATGTCACAACGAGGTGATTCTGTTTAACATTTTGAAATGTAGCTGCCGTCTGATCCCCATTGTTCCTGAAACAAAGAAATTGCTTTAGACAGGAAGTTAGAAAGGGAGCAAAGAGTTCTCCGATTCTATATTGCGCAACGTATCAAATTGATGATAAGAACGTTTTCAAACAATGAAAACGGTCATAGTATATAGGTCGAAACATTGCCCCAGAAATATACCAGAAGTGATGTATCCATAATATCTTATGTTATTCTAAGTGTCTCGATTTCTATGTGCATCTTAAAGAGAAAATTCTAACTTTCATGTTCTTATTTTTATAATGAATATGTATATGACAATCATATGTAAGCTGTTGCCAAATGGTATCTCATTGAACACTCAGTTACGTACATTACTGTCTCTTCTAGATTTATTCCTGAATCGAGAAAAGAACATATAGCATTACTGTGACAAATGCATGATGCCACAATAAAAGTTATTTTAAACAATATTTTAACAATTGAACAAAATTTACAGATAGTTTTTACATTACCAGGGATCAGTTATGACTACTTATGATATATACTTCAAACTACATTGCCAGAGCTTAACTTTTGCAAAATATATTGCCAATGGGGATGCTTTTTCATGTAAACCTATTGCATAACTTCAGCCTCTTCTTTATTTTAGCACAAATGATATTAGTGAATTTGCACAGTTAGCAGAGAATAAACCTACTAAAATAGCTACTAACAACAGCCATAACAGTGAAACTGTCTGGGAAAGCTTGCAAAATGATGTTTCGTCGCATTATTTATAATAGTTCGTTAAGCGAGTCCATTTCTAAATGTAGGAAAGCCGTGTCATTTCCATTGATTAACACAGTCATAACATATTACGCTTACTATATTTTTTAAACAGAACCACTGCAACGATGGCAATGATGATTCCAACAACCACAGCAGCGATTCCTCCTCCAACTGCGGCCCCGACTTTTCCATTACCGCCGCTACCGTCTCGGTTTACTGGTGTAAATACAGAAAATTAACAATATTAAGGTAAGTCGATAAGTCGGTAAGTTAATTTTATTGTGATGTTCAATTTATAAGTCACAAGTAGATTGTCGATTTCATCATGGGTAAAGAGCGGAACTTAAAACGACGAGATATTATATGAGCAAAATAACAGAAATATATGTTCAATTTGCAGATAACTAAGAATGCGATTTTATTCTTATTCTTAAGTAAACAAAAACAATTTGTTTGTATCAATGTGACACATTTGGTGATCTGGGAACTGAAACCACACTCACATGGCTCGTTGGTTGAGGAGAGATGTGACAGACACAGATAAAGAGATCTGATTAGATTGCATTGAACCATTAATATCATTAGTGAATGTCACAGTGTAGTTCCCTTCATCAGACCGAGTAACATCTCCCAGTGTCAGTACCGTGACAGTCCCCTGTATACTGACACTCTGACCTTGGATCATCAGTCTAACCAGGCCTGTCTCTTCTCGTTGAGATGTTAACAGAGTGCTCTCCCTTGATATCTTCCACACAACCTTCACGTTCGGCGTATCAGAGTAAGTATAGAAGGGAACAGATATGAACCCAGTCTGTCCCCCTTCCAATGTCAGTAACAATGATTGATTTTCAAATATGGCAGGACCTGCAAAAATCGATGAAAGCGTGGATGACCAGCAGAGAAAATGTCACTGAAGAAGATAGGTGAGACATATGGGACAGGTACATCCCGGGAACTGCTTGCTTTTACCAAGCAACAACATAAGACTAATTGGCTGACAGAGTGTGGATAGATATGTAACAGGTTTATAAAACTATTTTAAGAGAAAGATCGACACTTCAGCCACTTGCGGATTTAAACAGCACAAAAGGCTGCCTGCAAAACAAAGAAAGTGAATTTTTCCATTTTTTGGTAGCTCAGCAAAATGTCTATGTTGTTTAACGTCAAACTGTCTTATGCAACGTTATCAGTTGTTGGTCATCTCTCTTATTGTAGTTTTGAAGGCGGATTGTCGATAATACTGATTTTGAAGCAGATACAAAATTTAATACATATTTAACGGAAGTAGCCGTAGGTGATGATATGTGTTTCCTTAGCTTATTGCCCATTGCCGATTGAACTACTTTTGTAATTTTTTAAATATCATTCTATTATTAAATATATCTTACTACAAGCTATAAATAATATTTAAGACTTATAAACGTTTTACAGCTGTCTAATTTAATAATCTCTTATGCATGTGTGTTAAATAATGCTTTGACTATATACTTAATACAATTTTATTATATTTCCTTGGTTTGAACTTACTTTGTGGATTGACCAATACCTGTCCTCTTTGTGGAGATTTGATTCCATTTGACACCTGGCACACGTACCATCCCGTGTCCTCATTAATATACCAGGCCGTTTTAGGGTAGCTGTGGATCCACTGGACGGTGTTCCTAAAGTCTGTAAGAGTTTCCCGTCAAGTCGATGTTCCCACAGACTGAAGCTGTAGTTACTAGGAACAAGATCAGCTGTACAGATTAATGTCTGGGTGGCTTAAGCATAGCTCACTGTTACATCAGGGGGATCTGAGGATGATAAAATAAACTTCATTTTTTTTTTCAGAACCAAAACAATGGATAGAAATGAAGCAGCACGGAGAGACTTGCATAATGGTTGATACAATAATAGGCATAAATCTGTTCAACTGGACACACGATTATATTAACACTGATGTTGCCACTCTAACCTAGAGCCTTCAACAGAGTAAAAATAGCTGCTACACTATTTATATAAATCTACAAGACAAGGTGCATAGCTATCAGCTTGGGTGTGAGTAAAATTCACCTGTAAAAGCATGCTTTAAAAAATAAAATAAGCTGCAATGTACGTGTACTCAAACCTATCGAAGCTGCATCAACAAGAGCAATTGAAAAATAATGTTCTTGGTTGAAACAGCTTGGATAGGTTTGAATGAACACGTACATTGCAGCTTCTTTTGTTTTGTTAAAGCGCCTCCGCCACTCGTAGCAAGGTGGGGGATTTTCCTCAGCCGGGCACTGTAAAGTCGCTCTGTCATACTCAATGACTGTTACAGTGACTGGAGATTCGGAAGGATCTAGATCTAAACCAAATACAACAATTGTAAATGTACGTAACGCTGAATAAAAGGAAATGAATTTGGCATAATCAAACTGCAAAAACAGCAAAAATACAATAAAATTTACCGGTCTGTTATAAACACTATTATTATGTTTATCTTTAAATTTGAGTATAACTTTAAACATAAATATAAATACAAATAAATTTAGACTGATATTTCAGATATGTTCTTCAAACGCTGTAGCTAATTTTCATTTGCTCATGAAGAGAGGATGAACGCCTTAACACACGCTTTATTGTCAGTATCGTACAGAATGAGATACTGACAGAAAATTGATGTTCATTAGATGGCGCGTGAGTGAAGTGGGACACCCATGCAGTTCTGCTTCAATACGTTCAAAGGTCTCTATCTTCTTTAGTTGATATACGTTTTACAAGTTTTCTTCTCTTTGCTTAAACTATGCTAGCAGCTGTGTTGCAGTACCTATTTGATGTAGAAAAGTTCCTTCTGATCCAGTCAGAAGAAAACATGGGTTATATACTGTAAGACGGAGAGAACTGAACTGCACTCAGTAAACAGAACAGTTTGAACATCGTATCGAAAACTGACCTTAACTGTGTGGGTTTTTTTAAACTAGATATCTATTCATAGTGATCAGATTTGTAAAACGCTTGCATGCTTTTCACATACACGTGTAAACAGTACCCCGTTACTGTCAACGGAACTGAGCAGCAGTTAATAAGTCCTACATGTACTTTACTCCGGTGACACATAGCGGACTAGTTCTGCCGGTACCCCATTCCAACCTTAAACTCGGCACAATTTAAATATGTATATCAAAAACTTACATTTTGTCGCAATGCTTAAAGAAACCTACTTATTTTGGTTTTCGTGATGAGATCTCCATGTAGCCGAGCAAAATATTTATTTTCGACTTAATCTTGTCTCAAAATTAAAGACTCTCATTATTAATTGGGGTTCTTACAAAATAGTTGATGTGCTTGTATGAGTTTTTTCCAAAAGAGACTTTTTGACATTCTGTGTTGTGTAAAACGCACGGTAATTACATTTTTCCTTACATTGAACATTTAGTGTAGCTGTGGCCTCCTTCACACTGAACACTGATCCGTTGCGGTATCTGTTTATAGCTGTACATTTGGTGGTCTTCATGGATTTATCAGGTGTAACCCTGTAAGAGTTTAAAGTCTGTCCACTGACCGTAACATCAGTAACACTCCAGCTATAGGATGGTGGAAGATTGGGGTCTCCAGTTACAGAGCAGGTTACGGTTTCGGGATACCCGCTGTGACGGCAACTCTCCTGTCATTGGCCTCTGTGGTACTTACTCCTGTTATCTTCGCTGCGGAAAAAATACACATTTTAACTTTATTAAATTTGATGATGCAAAAACTATACGATGCACAATTCAATTAATTAAGAGCACAACTACATAGAAACCAGAGGATTGATAAAGAAAGGCCTGGTCAGTTTAGGCAGGAAATTAAGACATCATGACAATATGAAACACCCAGTTACTTGCTCTTAAAAAGGTTGGATACTTTACAAACCATTAAACTGTTCAAAGTTACCTAACATGCGTGAGCATAAACGTACACAAAAAGATACTGGCAGAAATATAGAATGTTTTCAATTCATTACTGATGCATTCTGCATGCACCAGCAAGTCTTATATTATGTTCACAAATTGCTGCTCAAGCTTGAATCTATCAAACTTGTGAAAATTACACAGACACAAATTATTAAAGCTATTTAAAAAAATGTACGTGTTCTATCAGCCTGGTTAACCACATAGTGGCGCAAAGAATTGCATATAAATCTATATAAAAAAACATGGAAGACACACATGAGAGACGAGTGATTTCTGTTAAACTTCGTTGTGTATGTCATGTTCCCTGGATCGTGTAATTGAGATTTTGATTTGAATTGAAACCATGAAAAGTAGTAATACAAATAATCAAGAACATAGCACACAGTGCTAATATTTGTCCTGACCACTATTAGCCTGTAACAACTTACCTGGGAGCTACAGTGTACCACTTGGATATATCTTGTTTGAGTGGCATTTAGAAGCTGGATAAATTACAAAGACATGACGACTGAGATCTAGATCGAAACGTCGCTTACCAATATATCCAGAAGTTGAAAATCCATCTCAGTCGTCATGTCTTTGCACTTGGATATATTTTAAAATCACGTCCATGCATAATCTCGGCTTTTTGATAGCGGCCGAATAAGCCAACAGAATGATCATGATTTGCAATGTTTATAATCAGTCCCCCTACATATAATCAGTTCTATAAGATTACAGTTGACAGCAAACCATGATCTTTCTATAGTTAATTTAGAATATAATGAATTTACCAAAACGAGAGTTATAGAGATATATAGCACGGGCTTGTTTTTCTTTCAAATTTCTATTTGGAATATTTTTGTTAATATTGTGTGGATTAAACCAAGTCACAAAATTAAAACTCTAAGATACACACTAGGCTTAACATCGAACTACCACCAGTATATGTTCGAGCTATTTTGTAAATTTAATACAGATACGGATAAACTTAAGTCATTGCCACACCAACTATTATTCGTTGTCTCAATGTAGCAGGATTCCCAAAACATCATTCATATAAGTGAATGGCATCGAGACGTTGTTGTATAAACTGGATGAAATTTCTGATAATTTATGTCTGTATCATTTGCAAACAAATATACTTAAATGAGAGCAAAACGACCAAACTTAAATAGTATCGTGATTTTTAACAGCAAATGGTGTTGTTACCTTATAATCTAAGTTGTACTTGTTGTTTCCCTCCTCCAGTGTACACACACTCAAAGGTTATGTCGCCTTGTCCTGCATCCCCATCTCTGTATCTCTTTAAAGAACTGATCCTAAGGTAAGCACTGTTCACCAGACTCCTTTATACAGACCTTCAGGAAGGATCACTACACCACTGGCCGGTTTAATCAGGATCAGGCTTTGTTGTTTCCAGGTTAGATCTACTTTCTGTGTGAGGGTGCAGGGTATGATAACAGACCCTCCACCAAACCCGTATATTACAGTCACACCACTCACATGATGTACAGACAGAAACACCGAAAACAACACTGAAACAACACTGTGAATTGTTGTTGTCGTCCTTTGATATCTTTCATTATGTCACGATGCCAATATATGAGTAACTTTGGACATTACCATTACTTTTGAATGACGTCCGAACTTGATTGGAGCGTACATTGATCAATGATGTATTTTCGGTTTTAGTCACTGCTTGATCTCTTAGATGGAAAAGACGATCATCTCTTTAAATGATATTTCAAATCCTGTAATCTCATTTTTGCATAAACCGATTTTTATTTCTGTAAAATGAAGCTAACTGACGTACATAAGTAAATTAAACTGATGCCAGCTTCATGATTCTCTCGAATTATGACTCTTAGTTCAGCTCAGTAGTGTTTAACTTATCATCATATACAGTTTGTATCTTATCTAGTAGAAAATAATTCGGGTCAAACTGCTTACATTAGAAAATAGGCAATCCTGTTTCTGACAGGATACTCGACGTTGACATGGTCACTGTCGCTGATGTACAAAAGACGTCCTTGGGGTTCACTATGATGAGATCAAATTTATCTACAGCGATTTACCTTCTCATTATCTATCTCTAAAATCACACTAATACAACATGTTGTAGCTTATTGATCTACCTTACATTTATATTATTACAATGTAATGTCTTCAGCCAGTTGTACTCGTTTTATCTATTAGATGGAGTATTCGTGTGTGTGATTAACAAACAAGTTACAATAAATTAGATCGTATAAATGGAATATTGTAAACAAACAAGCTTTGTAACATACTTTCTCGTTTTCTGAACATTTGTCACAAATTAGAATAGGTCACAATTTAACAATAGTTTATTAAAACAACAGCATTTGATTCGACAATTTGAAGGCAGGTCAAAGAGCTCTCAGTCATATCAGCCTTTTAATCCTAGTTCAGCAACAACAGGGCTACTCATACGTATGTCTTAGTTTCACGCACGGATAAACCAAGTTTACATGCATAATTCTGGTATACCTACATTGCATGTATATTCATCGAGAATCGAGGAAAATTTTGAGGAATTCTTCACATGTTTTGTTGAATTGTTCACTTATATGCATGATAAATATCAGTAATAAGGGTACCTCTTTTAAAATGCATGAATAGGCTACTCTGACTTGTATGTCGTATATTTCGTTCTTGGTGTACAGATAGCATCATGCATTGACGGTACTTTTGACAGGGTAGTATCAATGCCAAGTCTATGGACCTCCAAAGGTTGTATATGGCTACTTAGCACAGGTAAAAGAAATGTTTGTGGAGCCTTTATAATGTACACATGTGTTGATATATACACCGAATAAATATATATAGGCCATCATGGATGTGAGAATTTTTAAAACAGCTTATCAACAAAATGTAGCAATTTTGGAATAGAATGGTCAAAGAGTAATGAGGAAAGAATGAAGTGTTTAACTAGATAGCATCAAGAGAACAAAAAAAGAAAGTAAACTAAAGAATGTATAAAGGGGGAAATGACCAAGTGTTGATACATGTACAAATTATACAGAACGATGTTGGCACGGTAAGGGAAAAAGTGTAAATTTTTCCTTGAGAAACTTGATGTTCCCTTTGAAGACATTCTCATTTGTTATTCCTCATTTTTTGCTAAAGATATATATCAGTGAACTAAGATATAATCTTGGTTGTGAATGTACTTGTAAATCACATATCATCAGTTTCTTTGTAGATGGGGTAAGTCGATACAAAATAATCATCAAAGAAGTTGAAGAGAAAGTCAAATGTTGGTCGTTTCCTTGATTCTTTATCCAAGCATTTGAGCATCATGTCATAGACAGGCTGGGGACAGTGGGGAGGTTTACTCATCCGATACCCTCGGTCAACCTGTTCCAAAACTTCACGGCTTCCCATTCCTGATTGGAGAGAGAGAGAGGAAAAAAAAGAATAGTTTTGTTTTATGCACGAGTAAATTCACTAAGTTTTATTTACTTGAGTGTAGTTTACTGTCATACTTACATATAAGGGTATTTCAAAAACAAGATGGTTTTCGCCTTGGCGCTATATGTAGAAAAACCTGGAGAAACCATCTGACAATCAACATTGCCAATAGTAAACGTCGCTTATATTGTTTTTTTTTAAGAGTAATCAACCCGGCACAGGGATATCGACTAATTAAAGTCCATAAATTATCTCATGTTCTAGATCAATTCTCTGAGACAAATTTCTAGACAGATCTGAATCTCGAGTTGTTCTGGATAACCTAAAGGCGCATCTTGAGAAAAGGCAATACATGTAACATGTAAATTGTGAAGAGCGAATATGTAACACACATAGATCTTTAGGTATGGTTGAATA
>JAVFBZ010164560.1:0-17272 GCA_032466195.1 Katharina tunicata
TTGTAGTTATTTGTTACAAAAATGGTTGTTAAATCAATAATTGGGTATCACAAACCACAGGCTGTCTGTGCAATAAGGGCTAGCAATATATTGGAACTTGGGAGTAATTAACAATGGTCATTACTGTGATGTAAGGTCACGTGATTTTGTTTGATAATATCTTTCATAAAGCTAGTGGAGTGTTTTACGGAGTTCACTGTAATTGTGATAAGTATTCTATAAGAAGTAGTCAATAGTAGTAAGTAGTATATAAAAGCTCTTCGACTTTTTGATAGATGTTATAGTTGATGTGTTTAGAGATTTTAAAGTAATTTTTAAGACAGTTGTGAATGTTACTTGAAATGAAATGTGATAATTCACTAATTGATTTCTCATTGTCATTACAGATTGTCACTTGCAATGTCGTTAAGTAGTAATTATATGTAAACCACCAAAAGAATACCACAAGAACACTAAAAGTACACTTTGGTGGATATCTAAAGTAAAGTTCATGTATACCGATCATCAGTGTATTTATGTTATGTAAGAGACTGTCCCCGATACATATTCACATTCGTAAAGCTGGAATAAATTGTCATAGCAACCAGAAAGTTTGTTTTGTTACTACGTCTTACATTTGTCACGGTCAGTCCACGGAAACCGAAAATTGTCAACCGCCGCACAAGTGAAATGCCCCTTATTATTACTATGAAAAAACGACTTTGCAAATGGACGGCCGAAAGAATGAAAGGTTGGGTAAATTAATAAAAATTATATTAATATATAATATAATTGATAAGTTAATTATTTAATTATACTATATACTTCCAACTCCTAGAGTATAAGGAATGGTTAATAAACTCAAACTGGCACTCATTCCTATAGTTTACGTCGTGCTATGGATATTCTAAAGTGATCTCTTTTCTGACATACATTTATATGACCCTGGCTGCTTATAGATCCAGCTTACGTAACCAGATATAATAATAGCATGGGGTTAAGGTTTTTGCTCGCTTTCCGGTTTTAGCGAACAGTTAAATCAGAACATATATACCTGATCCTTAATCTGTCTCAAGCTGAGGATAGATTTTTATCGAACTGGTCTCATGTTACGACGAATTGCCTTTTGATGGTTATTAGATAAATATGAAATTTTGCTTATGGCATTATGTACATAATTGTTCATACGCGGAAAGTAACAAATAATACACTTGTTTGGATATGACTTCTTAAAATGGCTTTTAGAAGTTGTTGTACAATAATAACAAACACATAATTATCGGCAAAACTTTGCTTGAGAACGGTCTTAGGGTGGAGACTAATTAACATAAGAAGTTGATATCCATATAATTATATCTATTGAAAAATGCATAATGATACTGAGAAACAAACAGTGTATCATGAAAACACCATCGTACGATGCAGTGTTAAATTCGGCTAGAACTAGAAAACGATAAATTTCATTACACCGAGAATAACGTTTTTAGGACACAGCTTTAAGCGGCCTATCTACTCAGAATCACCCAGTTAATTATTGGATTTCATTCCACTGTAAGTCTTCCATTGCCCCTATTTAACTTGGCCTAAATCGGCCCAATGTCTGAGTGAAAAAGGAAGAAAGAAGCAATTTTCTACTCATTCATATCCATACAATTTTTTTTAAAAGAGAATAACTTGCCTACCAGGATCCTTTCCCAGGACCTTTAAGGTACAGTCAAAGAAAAACAAACCCAAGGTGTGCGTATAGAATCTTAGAAAGTACTCGAGTCCACGCCACGCGAAGGCTGTCTCCCTCTTTATACATGAGTAGGAGCATTATTATGGAGAAGAAATAAATTAAATATGACAGGCTTCAAACTTTGACGCAAATTGATATAGATAATATAGATAAATAATATCTTAATATCGACAAAAAAAACATCAAACTTTTTTAACTTCATAACTAATACACAAACTTACTATACTGTCGAACTTTTTAAATTAATTTACACTAACTTACCTTTATATTGCTGGGAGACAGGATAAGGTAATTAAAAGTCCAAGTGTTAACTGGTGTTAATCATCGGAGTAACACTATACGGTGTTTCATTGAGAACGGTCTTTTGACTGAGGACTGATTTAAAATAAAACAGAGGAAAATACGTTGCCACAAGGCCGATTCAACTTGTCAGTAAAAGGCAAAATATACACATAAAGTACTAGTAAGTCAGCTTTAAACCTTCAAACTGCACGCAGCGATAACTTTTGTTGGTTGAAGATGAGTATTGCTGCAAATAGCATTCCTGTAGATACGGTCGGGTATCAATATACCTATTATATTATGTCATTTTAATGGTTATAACAACAAATTGATACTGTTAAATATGTTCAATACCTTCGTTTCAACTCATTAGTGTTATATATACATGTAAGTTTTGAAACGAATTTTACAATTACCCAACACTACCATATAAAGGGTCAACATGACATAGGCTACCTTGACTAGGAATTAGGTTGTGTTATCTAGTAAGTAACTTATGTAACATGCTTACGTGGTATCTTATTCCCCTGCTATCAAAGGTCAAGGTAACTGCTAATTATATTGTACTAAACTCGTCAACAAGTAGTATCTTCAATACCTTTATAAACTGTGATACTGGCCGGCTATTTAAGATGGGATGGAAATAAAGAGTTGAGAGTTGTCATCTACAAGTACTCGTGTTACGTTGTTTCTTCTGTCTCTCCAATATTTTTTAAAACTATATACTGTGGTATACTACAATAAAAACGAAGAAAGTTGCTATTGTTTTAGAAATTACTGAAAGGCTTTTTTGTTTTAAATTGTTACTTTTGTATTTTCACATGACTCAACTGTAAATATTCTTGCATATCCGGAAATGTAATCCTTTTAACATTTAATTGAAACGGATAATTCGTTTCATCCTGTCACTATTTCGAACGTTGCAAGATTTAAAAAAACAGTTTTAGAAATAGACACATTAAAATAAAAAAAAAAAAACAAGTGAAAAAAGCGAACAAATTGCACAATAGATTACTTACAGGAGTATTTATTTGAGCCATTACTTGCCGTATCTCGACATGATTCGGTTGTAAAATATGTGTGATTATATAGTGACTAAGATACTAGGGCAGGCAGATGTGGTGAGCTTGGTTGAAGGATTATCCAGCGGTTAGGATGTGGAGGCAAACAAAAACTATATCTGTGTTCACATTTATATGGTCAACAACAAACAAAGGCAAATACAAGCACCCAATAGCCTATATGCGTTCCCAGGGTGTAACAAAATGTGATTCAGAAAAAAACATTGTCGCGGTCATATGACGAAAAGCGAACATATGATTGTACGCATTAAAGCTATGGGATAAGCATTTCGGGAAGAAACGATGTTTTGACGGCAAGATTAAAGAACAGTATTTTCGTCTTTCGCGATAACACTGTCTGATACTGAACAGATTCTAGTTCAGAGCTGAAAATTTTGCAGGCTGAAACGAACGGGAAACGAACCTACGTACCTCAGAGACAGGCAACGAGTCGCCAGCAGTAAATGCCGGTCACCTAAATCTCTCAACCATCCGACCTTCTACAGCAACGACGCAATAATATTTCACAAGATTAAAGAACAAGATTTAAAAAGTACCGGTTGGCGGTTTCTTCCATGTTTTTTACCTTACACCGGCAACGCAAAGTCGTCCTATAAGTGAAATAACCCTACCCTTCAGTGCGATGTTAAACACCAATAAAGTAAAAAATAAACGAATGAAATAAGTATATTTTCATCTTAACGTCAACTAAATAATAATAATAATAATAATAAATCATGCTAATGTATGTTTTATCCATGCTATCCTGCCTGCCTGAGACTTATTATACCATGTATATCATATTATAACATAATTAATTTCATGTCGTTTGCACAACAGAGATGACCAACTGAAATCGATGGCCAAATGTATGCCTCGCTAAATATCCCATTAGTGTTCTCCTGTAGCCTTATAACTGCAGAGAGAAAGTTAAACTAGATCTACTCTATGACTACAATTTTTGCCCACCTAAAGTGAGGTAAGGTGCAAATGTTTTACCTTAATTCTCCACAGTGAGATATGCTGTAGATTTTTCAAACATTTACACAACCTTGTGGCCTGCAGTTGCTTTTACCAAGCCTGTAAACGAATTTTTACTAAAAGTCACAAACGCACCCAAATATTCTGTATTTTTGGTTTTCATATAATCACATGAATTATAAATATTTTCATCAAAAAGTAAAAGTTAGAGGTATTCCGTTAATTCTACCTATAGATTTGACGGTAAAGATAGCTTAAAAGCCTGGCGTAAGTAAAAAAATCAGAAAATTCTGCCAGAATTTTAAATTGGAAGTGTGTCAGTCTGCTGTCACAGCTCAGACACACTTTGATGTACCGACGTCACTCCTAGTTTACCGTGTTAGCCACACTCCTTACAAGATTCAAAATGTTGGCTCGTTACAAACAAGGTCATTCACCGCGGCTGGATCGAAGTCATTGTGAGCAAATATGGCCATCCCTCTTACCGTTACATTCGAATACCGGCTAGGTTTCTTCTGGTCCGTACAGGTTTTGTACCTAATGAATAATTTTTATTTTAACGTGACTGTGTTAATTTTGGAACGAACATCAAATCTTGTAAAAATCAAGGCAACCGGATGTGACTTTAATGGGGCCGATTTAGTAGTGTTATTAACCAATTATTCGGTAAACTCATAAAGGTCGACTCGATCATTTCACTCATAGCCTTGTTCGACCTTTCGCCAAGCTGTTAACTTTGACCCTTGACCCCACGAGACAATCTGTATTTGTTCTTAGTTTAACCACATGTAGTTATTTGCTCTTGAATTGGAATGATAACAAGGAGAGCACCTCGAAATGTTTTGTACAAGGAATCACAACATGGCATAGCTTATTATTGTCAAATTTGGATAATTGGAATCACGGAAGGAGCATAATATAATTTCAAAATATTAACAAATGTAACTTTCTTCAACGGACAATAATGGAATAATTATGTTTTGAAAATATATACATCGTACGGTGGAGTATCGATGTAGATGGATAAAACGCGCGAACTAAGGCAACCATTAGGTAAATAACGTTGGCCTGTCGTAGAACACACCGCTGGCTGGCAAAGTCACACTACTAAATATGTTTCTAGTTAAGTCTACTGTGTTTTGCAGGTAAACAACGATCGTAGAGAACCTGTGCCTTTGTGCTCCATTAGCTAAAGGGCATCATGAAGCCCAGTTTTGTGGTATCCTGTTTTTCGCCTTGTTAATGTACTGTGATGTATTCTGTGTTGATATAATAAACCCACAAACCTCAGTCAAACAAACCGAACAAGATGGATATAATAAACCCACAAGACCATGTTGTATCTTGATAAACAATACGTGCTTGGTTTATATATTACGTTTAAATTAGCCACTCATCTTAAATAAATAAATAAATAAAAAAAAAATATCCGGAACTATTTATTATTACTGGGACATGCGACTCTGTACTTGTGAAAAAAATAACGCTAGTATTGAAAATAAGTGTATATATATCTAATATAGTTGTTTATTAGTTTAAACTTTAATTTACCCTTAAAATAAATTGGATCTGATTATATCGATCGTACCCAGGAGTTTTCCTAAATGGTGTTCTGAGAATGTGGAGTTTTTGTTTTATCCATCAGGTTATAACCATATTAACAATACTATAGTATGGCTGGCTCTTAACGCCATATACGTTGTACATAAAATACAAAAACATAATCAAGTACATTTCCATTACAGTCACAATAAAAAATATGTCCGAGTGAAAAAGGAAGAAAGAAGCAATTTTCTACTCATTCATATCCATACAATTTTTTTTAAAAGAGAATAACTTGCCTACCAGGATCCTTTCCCAGGACCTTTAAGGTACAGTCAAAGAAAAACAAACCCAAGGTGTGCGTATAGAATCTTAGAAAGTACTCGAGTCCACGCCACGCGAAGGCTGTCTCCCTCTTTATACATGAGTAGGAGCATTATTATGGAGAAGAAATAAATTAAATATGACAGGCTTCAAACTTTGACGCAAATTGATATAGATAATATAGATAAATAATACCTTAATATCGACAAAAACTTCAAACGTTTTAAATTAATTTACACCAACTTACCTTTATATTTCTAGGAGACAGGATAAGGTAATTAAGTCCAAGTGTTAATTGGTATTAATCATTGGAGTAACACTATACGGTGTTTCATTACGCCGAACTACATGCGAACTGAATGGTAAGACGGTTGAGGCAGATTGTAGTATTACACTGTGTTCAGAGCCCTCCGCATTTCGCTATGGCTGGTCCAGGAGAAGGTCGGTGCTCGGGGTCGGACCATGACTTGCGATTTCCTAATGTCAGGTGGGCAGTGAAGATTATCCGTGACGGCCCAAAGGAATGCCACAAGCTCCGGACTCACCAACCTAGCGTTAATGTTCTAAGAAATTAATATTTATGTATTTCTCAAAGTGAAACTGTCCGTAATGGTTTGTCCCTCGTCAGGGCTGTTCGTCGACAGGCTTCTACCCGGAAATCCTGGATTTTCTTTTTTTTCTAGTTTAGTTAACAGTCGGTGTAACACAGAACGAGGTCTTTTGGTGCCATAATGTCAGGATCGTTTTTTGCTGGGTTTTTTTTTCGGAAGGTGGGGTATTTATTAATTGCTTTATTTTATACTTTGTTTGCACTAGCTGCTCTAGTCACTCTCCCGGTTGTACTTTTGAAGTAAGTCACACAACACCGAGCAAGCATTAAGCAACATTGTAAATATTCTCTATTGCATTTTCACTTGTGTATTTTTTTTTTCTTATTATTCATATCTTCCCTGCACGTATTTAAAAGAACTTAAACGTGCGATAAACTAACAACGCTTAGAATACAAATCTGGTCGAATAACTGCAAGAATTACGGTATTTTCTCCATTGCCTTGTAATCCGTTCGTGTTTTTGTAGAATATCGTCACCACCACCACTGAGGGATAACTCCATCCTAATATCAAACGTGCTTCTAGAACAAAAGAATTGCGTAGGTCGACAGTAATATACGTGTTTATTACGTACGCAAACTTGACAGTAAATCACTTAATCATGACTAGAAACTTTCACAATGTATATATTATTTTAAAAAGCTGTTCATGAAAAGACAATAAAATTACTCATTTATTACCAATAAACACGTAGCTAAATCAGCAATTTATTTAACCTCAACCGATGACCTGTTTACTCATTTAAAACCGATTATTTTCCAATGATATAATTCAATTGTTCTTTTACTCAGATAACAGGATGCGGACAAGCTGTAGGTTTATTTTCATAAACAGTCTACTGTTGTTGTTGTCCATGCGAAAGGAAAGACATATATTTTGCGGTTAGACTATATTGTTTTTATTTCCTGTTAATATCTTAAATCCCATAAGCCTTTTGTGCTTATAGTTTTTCTCACTTCCGATGTGGACGTATAGTTTTATTTTGTCAGCATAAAATGACAATGTTCTCTGTGTTTAATGACCCTCACGTTTAATTAGTATTTTAATATTTACTATCGCGAATTTGAAGCGCGTTGATGCCTTTTCCCTTTTACATGTATTTTCTTGAAATTTGCCTCTGTGCAAAAACTAAATATTCTTGCGGCGAATGTGTTATTTAATTGATTAATTGATTGATTGATTGATTTTCATGGCTAATTTTCAATTGAATGAACTTTTTGTTTCATTATAAAAAAGTTGAGCCTTTACATGGTAGAGGGTGTTAATTCTGCAACCTTTTCACCATGCCACTGCATCCCCGCTTAACGGATGTCGCTTACTTATAAGGGTCTCTCGCTGTACCCGATATGGGTTCGCACCCCCAGTCTGTATTATAGGTATGTAAGCGAAGTTTAACAGTAGATGCAGCAATCGCGGGGTGGTTCTTACAAGTTTTCTTGACGGCCGGTTTTCCACCATATACGGGCAACGCAAATCCCCAATCAAATAAATAAATGACCATTAAGATATATGTTTTGTGGAAAGTTATTCTTTTCTACCAGCCATTGTATTTTTTCTTCAGCCTGTATCATTACTGGTCAATCGTATACAGGCACATGGTTCTGTTCATGTATATACGTGTTCATTTAACTTTCAGTTTTGTTTGGTTGGGGTTTTACGCCATACTTAAGGTTTTTTCACTGATATGGCGGGGTCCAGTCCAATCGGTGAACGAAACCGCCCTAAATGACACTGATAGTACACAATACACCACAGGACATTTAAAAGACGTATAACAGGACACACCACCAAATCGACTTTTAGATGCGTTTAGCTCAGAGATTGTTCATTTTAATTTTACCAATATAAATAGCGGCTTGATGGCTTTAACTGTTGTGGGTATATAAAAAGTAAGGACATCGGAATAGATATCTTCAGTGATTAACTGTATTTATTTATTTTTAATGTCGTACTCAAGGGTATTTCACTTGTATGACGACTGCGTTGCCGGTGTCTGGTGGAAAACCGCGAACAAATCTCTCGAACAAAACCTCATTGCAGTCTCCGCAGCCACCAGAACTTCCCTTACATGCCTGAGGTCGACAGAGGGGCTGAATTACTGATGGATATAGACGATTAACAACTGCGTGATGGTATTTAGATAATTACATAGTAAACCCAGATTGTAGTTCGCACTTTATTCGTTTGAGTGTGTCCTCGCACCCTGTTAGCCATAGGGTGTAACAGGAAGTTGATTCGTTGCTGACTTGCGCCTTCTCACATTTAGTCATATTACATGTTCGGGAATATTTTATTGGAATGGTGCGAGCCTTATGAGTAAAACAATCTTAAACATGGCAAGTAAATAAGAGAGAATATACCAAGTCATGAAGGCCTTCTATTGCCTATACAATACAGATGAGAGAGTCGCGTAGCCAAAATGATTAACACTTAACAAACTTTTTGTCGGTTTTCAACCACAGATCTCTGTTAAGGCTCAGTGCCTTCGTGATTTCGACGCAATGCCAGAGACAATCGCACCTTTGTGGAGGTCTAAAAGACGCATACAAATCCCGTAACAAGTTGTGAAAACACGGACTGGGCTGTGGCTCTAAACTGAACACATTTTAAAGTCGTGTACCATACTTGTAGAAACAGAATACGTGCTGTTAACTTACAGTGTAAATGTGACAGAAGACCTATAGTTACATGTGTTTTTTATGGTTTGTAATATATGATGTCAAACATTGCAAACGTTCATAACTCAAGACAGCTATCCACTCACGCAGTACATAAACTCTGTAGAAAAAAGTTCCTAATACAGTTTATTTATTTATTTATTTATTTATTTATTTGATTGTTATTTAGCGTCGTACTAAAGGTTACTTCACTCATATCACGACGTTTACACGGAACCATCGTTACGAGAGCTATATGCCCACGCCAACCATTGGACAAGCAGGTCATTTGATGGCATCTCTAAATAAATCCTGATAAGTCTTTCAGTATTAATTTAATATGGACTTTTGTCTGTTTATTTAGGCCTATATGGTAGCCTATTTACTAGGTCAGTCATTAACGTCGTAGTTACCGTGCGTGAAGAATATATAGCCTATCACATAGCCTGTGTTAGATTGTAAACTGGGAACAAATCTGTTAAAAACAACCCGCGCTCTCTGGAAACACAGAAAACCTCCCTTCTGCATCTGGGGCACTCGGAATTAAGCTCTCGAATGTACAGCGCACATCATCTCCGACGTGATACGATCATCGCCATTTCGGCCGGAACATTTTCACAGCCTAGGTAAAACTATTAATGTAGACAGATTGCACAATTTTCATTTGTTTTAACATGCAGGACACTATTTACAGCTAAACTAAACTATGCATCTAAATAGGCCTACATTAAATTCGCTCGGTTGCCCCATGTTTGCTTATGTGCATACGGCGGTAAAAAGGCTTCTGGCGAACAAAATGTATCATTTTGAGGCATATTCATACACCTATTACGACCGATCTTAGTGATGGCAGCGAAATAACAAGAAATCACGCAAGGTTTTGCCAATTGGCACCTGAGGCTGACAATCAGACTCAAACCTAAAAGTTAAACGCCATACATTGAATGGAACTCAGCATTCCCCAAAAAAAAACAACAACTTATTTTTGATATTTTTACGCGTCAAATCTTGAACAGCGTATATCAAGTATTACATATGTATTAAAACAAGGAAGTGCTATATAACACCTTTTGCAAAATTTGATAAATTTAAAAATATATATATACGGTTTTAAATTACACAAAAGTGAGAGTTTAATTTACATTCGCTGTGATACATTTTCTGTCATGATTTGCATGAATATGACATTTACACTTCCCGAGGACAATAGGAATTACAGTTGTTTAGCAAGTGTGAAAAAGCCAAAGATATAAAGGCTATTACGTCTGAAATGATACGAGATGCAGTTATGACTAACAAAAGCCACGACTAATCTTCAATTGGTTAACAGGTTGAGATGAAATGTTACACTCTGAAGATAATGTCCCGTGCAGATGACACCATGGTGTACAGCAAATGTCAGGCTAACCCAGGCTCTCATTTTCCTATACGCGCCATTTATTAACAATAAAATACTTAAAAGAGTTAAAGAGTATGGAAGTTTTAACGGAGATGAAGTCTAACAAAATTGGATCACCCAGACATAAACGGCTCGCTCTGTGTCAGTCCATGTCTAATGAATCGCCGACGTTAGCCGAGAACAGTAATATTTACATTGTCTGAGTGAGGTTAAATTACTTGTGAAATCCCATTGGTCCATTTTGACATCCGATTAGTTGTGGATGCCCTGTATTACGTCCTGTAAATGTTCTATGCTGTCTTATGTATTGGCAGTGTTGTTAAAGTAACATAATCACTCAAAATTAGGGTTTTATAACAAATTATGATTGTCTTGATTTTAACCAACTTTGAAGTTTGTGCAAAAACTAAAACAATTACTTTGAAATGAAAATCATTAAGTTGGTTAAGGTAATTAAGTAATAGTCAGGAGAAATCATGCAATAATTCGAATCCAGCATAACGAAGGCCGGCCATTTTTC
The DNA here is from genome assembly GCA_032466195.1 of Katharina tunicata. Taxonomy (NCBI): domain Eukaryota; kingdom Metazoa; phylum Mollusca; class Polyplacophora; order Chitonida; family Mopaliidae; genus Katharina; species Katharina tunicata. The sequence goes on from JAVFBZ010164560.1 coordinate 11,095, forward strand.
CTCGAATGCCTCAAGTAAAAGTTTTTTTGTTTTTTTTCTCAAGTAAAGGTTTTGATATCGCCAGGTTCATGACCTTATATGGAATGAGTTAATATTTTGAATAGTGGATGGGGGCGGAGCTAATTAACGTTTGACTTGGTGTAGCGTCGTTATATCTTAGGGTGGCTCAGTTATGACAGCTGATTTGACACATCCACATAATAATATTCTGACACAAAATTCCGTTTTTAGTTTTTTTAGTTATTATAAAACTTTCCTTTAACCTACAAATTTGATGTTGGAATTATTGGAAAGCCTCTAACTTGTACTTCTTGAGACAAATATCAAGTTTTCATGAGATTCTGTGACAATGCAAATTCAGAATTTTTGGGTACGTATGTTACTTCATCCATTGAGCTGGCACCCGTCAAATAAGTGAAATAACCATAAGTATGACGTTTTATGAGAGTACAAGCATACTTGTATACATTTGCTTAGTGGCGTCCTCATTTCCAAGATTATGCCTATTGTTAGATGCAGAGTTCTGTATCGTTATTAGTCGACTACGTAATCCGTATATAAAACAGCCTGACGTCCTGACTATATGTATGAGGCAAGGTGTACGATAGCTTAGATGACTAGCTAGTATAATTTTTTTCGACATCTTTGGGACACACGTCGTCTTGTGAGTGAAATAACCACAAATACGAAAGAAATCGACAAGAAAACAAATGTATTACAAAGGCTTTGCATGATCCTGTAGAAATACCTTTCGTGCAAACATTATGTGTGGTAGAGTTATCTCCCTGGTGTTAAACATCCTGATTCATACTCATTCTAGTTTAACTTCGCCTGTCACCTCCGATTATCGGCTTTATTTTTGAGCCCATCAGCGGTATATTTACCGCTGCCGGCAATACTTGTATCGCATGTAGATAAACGGATCCTATAGAACATCTAGTTAATTCCGCGCCAAAATAAAAATCGACATAGAGAAGGTAACAGCAAAGAAAATGAAGAAATAAAACAGAACTATTTAGCATAACATTAGGCCGACATGACCAATGCAACAAGAGAATCAAGTCACGTGTTTCAAGCTTCAGCAGCCTCGCTATGACGTTCAAAACTATATTTATAATGCCTCGATCGTCATTACATACAAGGTCCGTCACCGAAGTGAATCAATGGGCCGTTTTATACAAATGGGTTCATACTAATATAGGCTTGTACCTTTCTCCAGATTTAGAAGAAAAGACTCGACGGCAGGAAGAATGATTTGATTCTCTTTTTTAGAATGATCCTGAATTATGCAGGTTAAGTCATATCCACCATTCATTGTTCGTCGGTTGATTAGAATTACATGCCCTACATAAGGTTATTTCTGTCATAATTATGACGCTTTACCAGCCAATTGGGTGAACGATCCCAGCGTTCAACGCGGTGCAGCCATAGGCCCTACAGTATACAACAAGATGTAAAACGTGTGTATTGTGATGTTTACAACTACAGATGAGACGAGTTATATTTCGACCTTTACAGCGTCAGCCACGCTTTTTGAAATCATACTTTTTGAAATGTATTTATTTGCTTGGTGTTTGAGGTGATACTTAAGGGTATATCACTTACATGGCGGCTTTTCTCTGCCGGTGGAAGAAACCTCGTAACCCCACCGTCCACGGCGATCTCCGCAGCCACCAACAACTTCCCTTATATACCTGAGGTCGACGGGGTTATTCTACTACACCGTTTACGGTGAAGGGAAATCAGCAGTCAAAAACTGAAGCGTTTGAGCCACGGCGCGATCTATAGGAATGTGCTGAAATTTCATTCATGGACATTCGCGTTATCGACCGAAATGTGTTATTATGGTATGTTCAAGGCAATTAGAAGTATTTTGAAGCACCGGTAATTTTATTAAAATATACTTGTAAAATGTTAATTATCATAAAATGAATAAATGGAGATTGCAATGAATACAATGTTTACCGGACCACCTGCATATGGTGAGTACGAGAACTGCCAACATAATATAGACGGCAGGAGACAGCTGTGTGACAAAAGCCATGGCCGTGGACCGTAGAACTGTAGTATAGCTTTATTGCTATCTGGTATATTCCGTCAGAATTGAATTTGTATATCTCGAAGAAAAAAAACAACAACAAGACAACAGTTTCGTAGAAAAATCCATAACGTACATATGTTTATCGTCATGAGACCGGGACCTCAGATAAGTACTTTATACACTACAGCCTTATCTTTAGAAAAGTCTTTCTTTGAAAAAGTCTTTCTTTGAAAAAGTCTTTCTCTGGAAAAGTCTTTCATTTAACAAAGGGCGTAAATACAAATAAAACAGTCAAGATAAGAAGCCAGGGCAATTTGACTGATTCAAATGCGGTTGACCCGTTAGAGTGAAGAGTGGCAAAAATTCTCATCGGACCACCAGTTCCTCCTTTTACTTTGATGGGCACTGCATGAATTATGGCCCCAGTGGGTGGCACTTTTTCTAGGTTAGCTACGTTCTCAAGGCCGATGATTCTGTGCGGTAGGAGGGCACGATGAGCGGGCCACAGGTGAGAGGGCCCCGGGTCTATGGATGCAGTGTCCAAACCCACGGCGCTGATGTAAGGTCTGTTAGCATAAAGCCACTGCGCAGCTTCCTCGCTGATGGACGGGAAATGGAAAGTTGTGCTGTTTTCGACGTCAGATGACCCAAAAAATTGAACTTTGTCGGGCCATCTTTTCGTCCAGCCTGAATTCAACAAGACAAATGCATTGCTGGGAATTTTCCCATAATTAGATTCCCATTCTTCAAGATCTGCTACTGTCAGTTGAGCATCGGGGTTTTGGGCTGCGCGGGCGCTGATATCGATGACAACGCCTGGGCCGATAAAGCGATTTAACGGAATGTCACTCATGTACCAGTTGTTTTCAGAGAAATGAGCTGGGGCATCCATATGAGTTCCGCCATGTTCCCCAGTGCTGAATTCGTTATATGCCAACCTGAAGCGAATTAAATGAAATTTGTCTCATTATTGACAACTTGTTGACTAAGGCTTCTCAAAACCTTAATGACACTATATTGTTTACCACCTCTCTCCTTTAATCAAATCTCAATGAAATATACAAGCTCACGTGAACTTTGTGAATCCCTGTCGTCAGATGAACTGATACTATTTGTTGTCTCATTATATGTACCATGAAAAAATCAAACTGACCACAAAATTTACTCATCAAGGCAAGTGAACTTTATTTGCAAGGTTCTACTTTAATGGACAAGACTATCGATTTTCGACCAGATTTCACTATTTTCCATGTGTTATTATAAAAACATGACGACTGAGATGAATTTTCAACTTCTGGATATATTGCCAGAGTGTTGAAAACCAATGCTTATAAATTTATTTAAATTATTGTTTACAAGTTGTTATTAAAATATGTTTAAGTTTTCGTACCAAAAGCCACCAGGCATTTGTCCTTTAAATAAACTATTCAGTTTGAAAGACGGCCCTCCTGGCCAAAACACAGCCGTACTATCAAGGTCATGGGTCAGATCGATATATTCCGGTTCCGCCAGTGATAGACTGATCACAACTGTCAGGATCAGCAACTTTCCCATGGCGAATGAATCCTGTGGTAAATACAAACGCAAACAAAAATAACAGCATAAAATATTAAGCTAGATTGGTTAACTTCGCACATTTCCCCATCTACGTGTAGACTAACGTTATCTTAAACAATAGAGTGATATATAGCTACATGGATTGCTTATTTTTCCAAAAATGTTTTAGAATAATAACATTGGCTATTACTGATATATCTATTTGTGTTATATTTTCTTTGAATTTGAAGTATTGTTGACTCGTACTTTAAGTTGTTTTTTGAATCAAAGGGTAGACAACTTGAGTTTTCTGTGCCTTGGTGCTCTCTAAGCTTATGGTCACCAGGCAGTCGATTGCCGTGGTGCCCTGTGTTTTTGTATTAATGCCCTGTAGTGTCTCATTATCAATGTCGTTTGAGGTGGTTTCCCTCACTCTTGGTCTGAAACGCTGTCATATGAGTGGAAAAACAACAAGTTCGCTGAAAAACCCTAATCAAACAAACATATCTAAAGGTATTAAACCTGAAGTTCCCCCCTCACCCATGGCGTAAATTCCACCCTTACTACAGTACACTGTTTTAGGCCGTTGTCTTTTTAACAACTTCCACAGACGCAATCACGAAGCTCTCCATTAGCTCTAGTTACAAGGTTAATAGAATAAATGTTATAAAGCGACCCTATATGCAGAATAAACAGTTTATATGGTTAAGTTAATTGTTTGGTCGAGTCTTTGAAGGTCTTCACCTTTCACCCCAATTAACGGAATTGTATTTTGGTTGATTCTCGGTCCAACTGACCCTACGTATGCGCTAGTGACTTTTCGGTTAAACCTAGTGGTCAATTTGCACAGTAAAGCTGGTATAGCTATTGACGTGTCCACTCGAAAACAAAAACTCAGACGCCGGTTTTCAAACTGCATTCAACATTCCACAGTCTAATATGGGCTTTCTAACAAGGTGTCGTCCTTCAATCAATGTCCAAAATGACCAACGCGAAAAACGTTAACGAAAACAACTGCGTGATCGTGAAGGTTAATATTTGATGACACTATTTATTACGAACAATCTTATGTATACGTAAGCTAATTCCCAACGGTTGTTTCGTGTACATAATGCCAGTATTAACATTGATACGTCCGCGAGTTTCATTTCAACTGACAGTTTGAATAAGGTGAAGTGGCTTCAGAACCGACTAGAAATGCCAGATACGCGACACCAACAAAACGAATCATGTTTTTGAGACGATATTTGCAAGAAGCGAACGAATACTAATTGAAATTCCTTTATGTTTTTATAATAGATATAAAAAGGAAATAGTAGGCACTTTTAGGTAAGTTAATCCAATTTTCCGACTATCAAGTGCTCCTTCGGATTTTTTGACAATAGGATGGTTCCTAAAAATTGTAATTGAATTATAATGGTCTAAAGCCTGACACCTAATATAATTAATTTCGGAACGGTTTCCATTCTTCTTAATTATTATTTCATATTAATTGCAGTTATTAAGGTAAATGTAAAAAAACTAACAATGCCGATCAATCTTTTACATCTAAATGATATATGCATTATCTTAATTACCTGAAATTGCACTAGCTTCAATATCGGACGTCGGAATCAGAAAAAATCGTCTCCCCCGAAACCCGAGTCGGGACGTCCCTGTATGTGTTTTAACCAGCGCCGAACCTACCGTAGCCTTTTTATCCCTTATGTTGTTATCTTAGTATAATGATGTTATTCAATACAGTCCAGCCTCGGTTTTATTGTCGCATTATGCATGTCACGTATATGATATGCTCTATGTAGTACACATCTCTAAAATTATTGAAAGTGCAAGATTTAGTTCGAAAAGGTTGCACGAACTAGGTTGGGAAATTCTTCTACGGCACGTGGCAACAACTTTATTGTGTAAAGCGAAATGATTGACAACCCAATGGTCTAACTAGTTTCAGTCTGTTTGCACAGAACGAGTCGGTTAATATCGCGGTTTCCTTTCATAAGTCGAACATCAAGGTTTTGGGAATATGCGTAATCGTCTTAATTTAAAGATTGTACTCTCCGATAACTTTTCGGTTGAATATATTTCAATATTCATTCAGCCGATAGTTGAGCATTCTCTAAAAAATTCCTTTTTAATACTTGTCCGAGTGTCTCAGAGGTTAGCTTCATTTCCCCCCCTGAAATTGTGATAACGTATGACGACGAAAAACCAACATCTGAGCTGCACACATAAATCACCTCTTTGCTTTCATAAAAATAACGCTGAAACAGCCAAAGAATGTCAATGTTACTTTATAGCCCAAAATTGGGCATTCGTTAAGATTTTCCTTAAGGTTACTCTAACCCCCCAACAGCTCAAAATTTGCGATTTTGTTCTTATTGCAAATTCAAAAAGTTGAGATAGTGATCTTTATTATATAGCAGACCCGATAAAAATATTTGAATTAGAAGACCGTTAACTTTGATGATTAAACTTGACTACATTATTTACAACAGTGGTGTTTGACAATCAATTAAATACAGGTAAGCTACCTGGAGAGGATTAACAGTCTACTAGCCCATGCCCGCTGTGCATATACGTGTATCAATAGTTTCCGTGTATTGT